>JAWWEY010000013.1:2161869-2177756 GCA_035582745.1 Loriotus luctuosus | reverse complement strand
CTGGCTGGGCTCTGGTGCTGCCCAAGGTGCATCCATGGAGGTCTTCTAATAAATCCCTGCTTCATTCTTCAGCTCTGTCCAGCCTCTGCTCCAGGGCAGCCTGCACAAGGCATCACCAGGAGCCCCTCATGCACCAACACCCCCCTATTCCTCCATCAGAACCTTTTCAGCATGAGGCGATTTTGTAAAATTGGGGTGAATCAGAACCTTTTGTGCCACTGAATCATTCTCACCTCAAAGCTTGGGTTCAGCTGCTGTAGACAGAAATGAGAAATTGTTTGTTGTCCAACCTCCAGATTCCCTGATCAATCTGCCAGTCCCCAGTGTATCAAACTTTTAGTGTGCTCTAAAAATGAAGAACTGGATGTGTGTCTGCATTTTAACGGGTGTTTGTCATCCCCTAGAGAACAATTATTTCAGTATTTGTCTGCTGACAGCAAAGCATTTCTTTAAACATGAACCCTCCAGAATTTAAAAGACTAGGCTGGAAGATTTCTGGTTTATATCACACAATACTTTTGCTCATAAAACTCCACTTTTCAATCCAAAGCCTGACCCAAAGTTCCCCTGAAGTTAGAGGCTGGCAGATATGAGGATGTTGATGTGCAAATTCATTCCTCTAAGACTTGTCTCTAGCATTATTTCACTATTTCAAAACTAAAAATTAGGTTTCCCAGTGGAAAGCTCTGACAGGATCATGACTATCTGTCATTTAAAATGAAAATGTACTATTAGATTTTATTGTAGGATAGATCAAGAACTCTCAAAAGAAAGAACATCATCTGTGTTTAATAAATCCCTGGGGAGGAGCTTCCCAGAGCAGCGTGGGTGCCTGATCCCTCCTAGACGTGGGATCCTTTTAAATCCTCATTGGATCCAAATTCCAGCCTAGACCTGAAAAGGTTTGAGGCTCAGTGTGGTTATTAAAGCACTGCATTGTTTCATAGTTTCTACATACTTTTAATAATTTACTCAGAGAGATTTTTTTACTGCAATATTTTTGCAGCCTCTTCAGATGCTCCACTTACCCTTCATATGTTCATGTGCTTTTAAGCAAATTTCTCTATGAAACATTAATGTACCATCATGTAGCCGTACTCTGACCAGAATGGAAGTCAATTTTGATGTGATCACCATTTTTTATTTTTTTCCCTCTTCAAGAACCATTTTTTTATTTGACTTCTTGACTGCCAAGATATTTCCAAGCTGCTGAGATCCTGTGTGAAAAATCCCAGGTCAATAACACCACCAAAACCACATTCCCTACTCCAGCTTTTCAGTAATTATCTCTATTTGAAGTAGTGAAAAATTCACTCTGCATCTTTTTCATTTTCTATCAGATCTTCACCTGCTTTTTTTTTTCTGTTTATTTGATCAAATATAAGCTGGAGGAGTTTTTCTGTTTATTTGTCTTGTTCTTAATTTGCTAACTCAGGCTGAGTAGCAGCTTAACCGCTCCGCTTTTAATTTCCTTGCTGTATCCTCCTGCCCACCTGAGCTGCTGGAATTTTAAGTGAAGAAATAACTTCCAGGCAGCCAACATCTCAGTCTTCCACAGAACTTTATTTTTCCTAATCACCTCTAATGTCTCATGGGCCATTACTTCTCCTGCTTTACACAACGGGCTCTGAGCAGGCAATTAGCTCGTGGTGAAACCTGCAGCAATTAGGAGCAGCAGCCATCTGCAGCCAGGTGGGTTTTGGGGACAGCAGCACCCAAGGAGAGCTCAGCAGAATTTGGAACAGCATTTTTTTCCTTTCTCAGTGGAGATCAGAAATCTGGATGCTCTAATGAATGCCTTTATTTGGATGAGGGGAGCGAATCGTGCTCGGGGAATTCTCTGGATGTTGGAAAGGAGAAAAGCTTTGAAATCACCAAGGGGGAGCAACCTGCTCTGGTGGAAGTGTCCTTGCCCTTGCAGGGGGCTGGAACTGGATGAACTTTTTAAGTTCTTTCCCAACCCAAACCATTCCATGATTCTGAGATGGAACTGTAAAAGCAAACAGCCCCAAAATGCTGAGTTTGGGGTGAGTCCACCAGGAGCAGAAATGGAGCAGGACAGTTCTCCTCTTTGCAGTTTGCAAGGCTGGGATCTATAGAAGGGAATTTTACCAGGTATTTTTAAAGGCAGGAGATTCCTTGCTTTTCAAACAAAAGAAAACCATGGGACAGAGCAGGCTGTGGGATATTTGGTGAACCAGTAATTATACCCAGTTCCACTAATGGATCCCACTGAAGAAATCCCCCTTGATAAAATAACCTTTCAGTGGTCAGAAATAAATGCCAAAATGCACTTAAATATCTTTTTTTTATTCCCTATAAGCTTTTTCTTTTCTTCGCAGTTCAAACAACACATGGAGGAGTTGGGGACAAAGGAAAAATCAAGCAAATAAAATTCCTCTCACTGAGAAAAAGTGTCTTTCAAAGCGTCCCCCTTGATTTTCTTCTAATTAAGCCTTAATTAGAATAGTCACTGTGACAAGAGAGTTATTTTTATTGCTACTTAAAATAGTGTATGACAATTTTATTTTCAATGGGGAAGAAGGGAAAGGTGGAGAATTCAGCCCAGGACAGCATTTCCAGGTGCAGCTCCCCATCCTTGGGAGGCAGAGAGAAAAGTGACGTCCCCTCAGAGCTCAGGATGGAAGAGAGATGTGTTGGGTGTCTTCATTTGCTTGGAAAATGTCCCAAACTTGTGTGACCAAGGCTCTGAGCAGCCTGGCCCAACTCTGAAGTTAAATCTGACTTTGTTTCAGTCCTGGCTTGAGCAGAAGGTTTGGCCAGATGTTCTCCAGAGGTGCCTTCAGCAGAAGTTTCCTGAGCATCAAGGAGCAGTTACAGCACCAAGGCTTGAGCTGTTAATGGCTTTTGTTGATTTTACTGAGTTAAATCACTGTTACTATGATGGAATGAGGTTGTTTAGCTGAATAAACTAAAACCCAGAGTTCAGGCTTTGTTCTCTGCTCCTCTTTGTTTCTGTTGTGATGCAGCCCCAGCATTTTCAGAAGAGGGAACACCAGCAAGTCAAAGATTACCAGAGCCCTTACAACCTTTCCACAAAAGGACTACATCCAAATATAAACTGTGCCTGTGCCAAGGAAATGTTAATGAGTGGGATCTGGAGAGTTTAAATATAAATACATATAATTACAGCTTGCTGCTGACAAGAAATTGTGACCTTTCATCCTCTGAAACACTAAACTGAAATAAAAGCAGATATTCAGTCCTGCCAACACAATAGGACCTGGAGACCTGTGATTGTATCAACCAGCAGTAAGTTGAATGCAGCTCTGCATTCCCTCAGTTGGTTCTGTATTCCTTCCTTCTAGATTAATGGATAGACATTAGTCAGAAACGTGCTGGGAAAACTGGAATTTCATAATTCCATTGAAAAATCACTTCATTCCCAATGCAAGAATCTAAGCTCAAAATTGAAGAAGGAAAAAAAAAAACCCTTAAAAATTGAGCACAAAGAATAAATCTCTGTTTTCATTCATAGGCAGGACTGAAAAATGTGTTTGGGAAAAGAATTATTTAAATGCTCTAGATTACATTTGATTGGAGGGGAAAAATTCATTTCTTGCCCTGAAGGGAAAAAACTAATATGTTCCAAAGTGCAGTAAAAACAGAGCCATTCCGAGCTGTCATTTGCAATTAAAAAGAGAAAATATTTAATGGGAGCTGGTGAATACTTTGCAATGGCAAAATTGCTTTTAGCCCTTAGAAAATTTCCCCTTTATTAGAACTTCCACAGTCTCTGTGTTGCATGTAAAGTGAACACTGGGAAATAAGGATGGACTGGCCCAAGTAAAGTTTGAAGATGCTGGAATTTGGCAGCAGGGAATGGATTTTCCAGAGCAGCTGTGGCTGCCCCTGCATCCCTGGAAGTGTCCAAGGCCAGCTTGGATGGGGCTTGGAGCACCTGGGACAGTGGGAGTTGTCCCTGCCCATGGCAGGGGGTGGTTATTTATTCAGATTATGGGCTATTTTTCTGCTCAAAATGTATAATTAATGATTTTTAACATTTCTACATTTGTGTCCTCACAACAGCCTCGTGAACTTCAACTGAGCACACAAGTGTAGGAGGAAAACAGGGCATGAAAAGTGGAAAATAATCTATGGAACTATTTAAAATTTGAGTAAATCTTGATGAGGGCTGAAAACCCAAATGCACTTCACAACCTCTGTTCACCAGAACATGATGGAGTTCATCACAAACATGGAACCAGGTGAAACAAGTCCCACTCTACCTGTAGGGCAGTGATGGATTTATGGGTTTTTTTCCCCCTAAAGGGGTGGCAAACATGGAAATCCACCAATATTTATTCACTTTTTAAATTTGTCTCTCTTCTTTTCCATTTTGGTACCACCATAAATCTTCGTCAACCCCCTTTTATTGAACTCCCCATGTCCTGATTAACAATCTAATGGTTCTGAGAGATGAAACTCATTAATTTTGATTATAGGCCCTTAAAGCAGGCACTAACTCTTCCTTTAATTCTGATGGAATTGCCTTAATGAAGCAAAGGAGGCTGAAAACTGAGGCCACCACAGTGCAAGCTGCTCATGCTTGGGGTGGTTGTAGTAACTCCTACTCCTGCTGCTACCCAGAGCAGGATTTCCCCATTTCTGCTGCTTTCCAGAGTGGTAATTCCTCATTTCTGCTGCTTTCCAGAGCAGGAATTCCCAGCTCCTGCTGCTTTCCAGAGCTGAGTGCCCCTCAAGGACTCCCCAGGTCATGCTTGTGGCAGGAGGAGGATGTGGCAGCATGACTGATGGATGTTCTTGAAAATCCAGATTAACAGGAGGAGTAAAAAATACTAAAAAAAAACCAAAAAACCCCAAAACAAATAAAAACAACCAAACAAACAAAAAAACCCAAAACCAAACAAAAATGAAACCAACAAAAAACCAAAAAACCCAAACCATAAAACCACCAAAAGACAAAATACAACAACAAAAAAAAACAAAACCCAAAACAAAAAACCAAAATCAAAACCAAAAAGTGTATGGAAACTTAAGAACAATTTTGTTGTCAGAAACTGAGCTGAGAAAAATATATTTACTATGGTGATGAATCTCAGAAATGCAGATCCAGTGCCTGGAACTTGGCAGAACTCCCCTGTCCACTCTTGTGCATTCCCACACCACCACTTCTCTTCCTATACACAATAAAAGAGGATTTTAATAAAATGTCAGGCCAGTAATAAAAGACCATTTTTATCTGACCTTTCAGGAGAAGGTAACTGAATTTGCAGTGAAATAAATCTGCAAGTTGAGTAGAGCTGGGCAAGAAATGGGTTTATTGTAGTGATATTTGGGATATTGTAGTGATATTGTAGTGTAGGGATATTCTTCCTCACAAATTAGGATTAAGAGTAAAAATCTATCAATTTCTCATAAAATGTTTATCAATAAACAGATTTACAGCATTTTGGCAAAATATTTTCTTCTCTTCTCTTCCAAACCGATTCAGAGTTGAGCGGTCTGAAGGAAAAACTAAAGTTTGAAGGAAATTAAAGTTTTAAGGAAAAACCAAAAGTTTTCCTTAAAGACACATGAAAAGAATCCCAGGATAATTGAGGTTGGAAAAGCCCTCCAAGGTCATGGAGTCCAATCCCCACCTTGTCCCCAGCCCAGAGCACTGCCAGACACATCCAGGAATTACTGGGACACCTCCAGGGATGGGAACTCCAAACCTCCCTGGGAGCCCCTTCCAAGGCCTGAGCACCCTTTCCATGGAGAAATTCCTGCTGATCTCCATCCTGAACCACCCCTGGAATTAAGAAGACCAAGGCTACTTTTTTCCCTCAGATTATTGATAAATAAGGAGGAGCCACATCATTATGGTGAGACAAGGACCAGCCCAGGCACTGGTCTGAACTTTTAAACCCCAATTCCACGTTCTCCAGGAGCTGGTTTGAATTTTTAAACCCCGATTCCATGTTTTCCAGGAGCAGCTCAGGAGCTGGTCTGAACTTTTAATCCCCAATTCCACGTTTTCCAGGACCTGGTCTGAACTTTTAATCCCCAATTCCATGTTTTCCAGGAGCTGGTTTGAACTTTTAAACCCCAATTCCACGTTTTCCAAGAGCTGGTTTGAACTTTTAAACAAACTCAATTCCACATTTTCCAAGAGCTGGTTTGAACTTTTAAACCTCCATTCCACATTTTCCAAGAGTTGATTTGAACTTTTAAACCTCCATTCCACATTTTCCCATTGGATGGGGGCACTCACACACTGGATGCCAGCAGATCCATGGAGTGCAGCTCCTCCAGCAGCTGACAGATGTGACAAGAGGGCTCCCAACACCACACAAAAGCCACACGTGATCTGGCTCTGCCACTTGGGCCTTCCAGATCTACAACCCCAAGCCAAGAAACGGGTAAAGGCCTCATTTGATCCTGAAATATTCCCCATTTTCATGGTAATTTGTGAGTCAGAGATTTGAAATGTTAACCGAGTCACAGTATTTATATAATTTCTAGCATTGTGTGCAACACCAGCAGCAATTTACGAGGTCACAATATGAGTCCTTAAAATATTCCTGATTCCAAAGCCTGTTTAAATCTTCTGCTTTGAAACTGTAATTAAAGCTTTCAGGGAAATCCTGTCTTACTCCCTTTACACTACCCAAGCCCTCCTCTCACTCCTCAGTTGCCTACACCAGATCCCACATAGGAACCTGAAATATGGATTTGTCTCCTACACCTGCCACAGAATATGGGCCTGGTAATTGAATTAAAGTTCTCCAAAATAAATTAATTTCACGTAGCAGATGGCCAGCATGGATTTCAGCTTGCTGTGTGGCAGCCAAATTGATTTAAATCAACTCGAGGAGAGGTAGGCTTTAATCAGGTCAGCTGACAGCTATTAGAGCAAACCTGATTGAAATTCAGAAATTTAGGTGAAATAAATCCACCACCAGCCCAACATTCCCCTCCCACAGGGACCCAACAGATAGAACTTTTAAAACATTCAAATGATTCTGGTTTGGGTAATAAGATTTAGTAGAGCATGGCAGGCTTTTATTTTGCTGTTTAGTCTCCTCTGTGCCTTTTTAGTGGAAAAGGTGCCACATAAAACCAAGCACCACGGAACAAGGGAAGAGGGAAAAGGTCCAATTCTTGGCTGCCTTCAATCAATTTTTAAAACCGTTCAAACGAGACATGAAATACTACAAAGTCAAAATAGCTGCGGTTTACACTCAGCTCGCACGGCTGTAAATGAAAATAAAGCTGAGAGCAGAGAATTTGTGTGGCAAATATTTCCTTTTTCCCCATCTTAACATTGCTTTTAACAATTCTTTCCAGAAAAATTCTCTTTGCTATGCATAGAGATAAGATACAGGTGAGTTTGCTGTGCCCTCTGAGATGCCTCATTAGTGGTTTTTAATAATTGTATTTCTCATGGCTCTGGAACAGCTGGGCTTTATCCCCCAGGTAGGAATGAAGTCTCCATCCTACTTTCTCTCTTATTTTGAGCGTCTTGTACACAAAGCTGGTTCAGAAATTGATTTTCCAGCTTGTTGGCCAGCTCCAAACCCTTAATATTTATTTTCACCTCAAAATCCTGATGAAAGGAACACTTCAGAGACTGACTAGGAAATAATAATGATTTTTTTTTCCAAATGGGATATTTAAACACTTTCCATATTAAAAAAAGAACAATCTGAGACTCAACTTCATGTCCCCACCAGCAATTTCTTAATGTGGCATGGATAAATACATCTGAAAACCAGGAATCATTAAAAGCCACCAAGAATTGATAAGCTGATAACAGATCCAGCTGGACCAACCTTGTTCTAGTCCCAAACAAGACAAAAAACAGCTGCAGTGTTGCTTTAATTTAGTGGCAGGATTGTTTTTAAAATTAATTTTTTACCTGCAGCCTTTGTCTCATAAATCACAGGATACCTCAAGCTGGAATGGACACATGGGATCATCGAGTTCCACTTCCATATATTTGTACGTAGGATATTCTGTGTATTTTTCCTGTAGGAAGTTGTTAGAAAATCACGTAAGGTTGGAATGGATTCACTCATTAGTGCTGGAGGTGAATCTGCCACTTCTCTTGAGGCAGATTAGGCTAAAAAAAAAGTTGTTTACATTTGATTTGGCTCATTCTTGCATGCCCTTATTAAAAATACTTTCCTATGATCAGTTTCTGCTGTGGGCTGCCATTAAACCACACTTCCAAACCTCCCTGTCTAGACAGAAAAGAGCAAAAAAATATGAAATTGTGGGGTGTGGCGTTGATCAGGAGGAAATTTTTCTCTTTTTATTTTATTATCAGCACCAAGCAAGGACCTGTGTGTGCTCCTCATGCCCTTCAAGGTCCCCTCACCTCACCCTGCTCTGCATGGATTGACATTGCTGGATTTGGATGAGCCACAAAATTTGGGATCCAAGCAGAGGGTGCATCTGCGGATGCAGGTGCTGGGGTCAAACCCTGCTCCAAACACCCCAAAATCCCTGAGCATGGAGCATCCAAAACCCACAACAGAAGCATTTGGCAAACCTGAGTTCCCCTACAAACTCACATTTAAAATATCAGCAGATTGTTGGAAACTCCAATGCTTTCCCCTCCCATTCCTCAATTTAGGAGTTGCCATTGTGTGCCCAGAGCTGGGACAGGGGAGAGAGAATCCAACACTCTTTTCTGTTTTATCTGTTTGCTTCTCTTTCCCCATTTAGCTGCTCCCCCACTTGTGATTCACAACGTTCCAGCCACTTGGGAGTCAAAGGGAGCCGAAAACCGCGGCACAAAAAAAACCAACTTGCACAATCAAATGCTTCGAGTGGGTCTTGATCATCAGATCACATTGAACTTCAGACTATTCATATGCAGAAAAGATTGCAAAATCCCAGCTTCAGATGGCTTTGCTTCATTAATGGCATGAGCAGCCACAATTATCAGGCTGTTGTTTCCAACAACGAGCTTAGAAATGCAGGGAAACGGCCACAATATCTTGATTTATTGGGTTGGATCTTTGAAATGTCATCTCTGAGGCAACCTTTTTTTTCCAGGCAGCTCAAAAAATCTGTTCTCAAGTTTTTGGGGGAGAAAAATAAAAGTCACACCAGAAAAATCGAGCTATTTTTGTACTGACATGAATGACAAATACATATCCAGAAAAATTCAGCAAGTGGGTTATTTTTATATTTCCCTAATTCAATAAGGCTGAATAAGGTGAATAGGAATAAAGTGAGCCAAGAGATTATTTGTTACAATTGATATCTCTGTGTGAATGGGATTTCCAAGTCCTAGAAAGTCCAATTTCAGGTTGACAGTGCTGTAATAATGTAAAATTCCTTCTGGGGTGTTTGCTCTGAACCATTCTCTGTCCTGGAATACAACAGGCAGCCACTTTTCCTGTCAAAGGTGCGAATTAAATCCAGTGATACCCATCCACAATGCATCGTCTTCATGATGAGTTTGCTCAGGAAAAGGCCCTGAAATCTGGCAGAAAATAAATCTGCTCAGACATTTGAGCTGAATATTCCTTATGTGCCACCCCAAAATCATGGAATCACAGAACCAATCAGGTTGGAAAAACCTTCTGAGGTCACCAAGTCCAACCATTAACCTCATTTTTCAGTACCAAAACCTGAAAATTCTTAAAACAATCCCAAACCTCCAAGCCAGGGGCCTCCTGCAGTGGGGATCTCTGGTTCTGCAGAGTTTCTTTGGCAGCTCCAGGAATTCTTTGATTTCCTGTCAATTCTCTTGCTTACAGGGTGTTTTCGGTGTCGAGGATTTGCATACATCTCCATACATAAATAAACCACTTATATAAAGAAACGAGGTTGGCAGGAGGGTATCAGCTGTTCTGGTCCGCCCAAAATGGTTGCTCATTTATTCATGGATTTAAAAAAAATAAATCCTCAGCACTTCCATTTTTTCCTGGAAAGTTGTGATTCCCACAAATCCCCATGCAGGGAATCATCCTTCCTAATGGATCTTTTTTGTGAGACCTTTCAGGCTCTTTACAAAGAGCACAGGAGAAATATTTTGTCCCAGTTCTGATTTTTCATGTATTTAATATTTCTACTGGAAGGGGGAAAACTGATTTTTCTCACTTTTACTTTTCAGGTCCTGCTTGTAAAAAAAAGAAAGATGATTTTAACTTATGAAATGGTTTAAAAATTAATTGTATCAAATACATAAAGTATCACAGCATGGATTTCCCTGTCACCAACACAAAAAGTTCCTCAAAGAGATTTCTCTGTCCCCACCAACCTAAAAAGTTCCTCAAATATTCTGCTTTGCCTAAGAATCATAATCTCTATATTTTACAAATATTTCTATGCACAGAAATAATTTTTTATCTTTTAATCAAAGCAATTTCAAGGTAGAAGTAAGAGAAAATCTCACCTTTGCATTGTGTTGTGAATCCATAAAAATCACTCCTCTTATCCTTTAATTCCATTTTCCACTGACTGGAAAAAAAAAAAAGAAAGTTAAGAGGAAAGATTCTTGCACCCCAAAATCCTTAAAAATACACAAGTAGACCAACAAACTAAAGAAATCAATGTGATTTGGTGGTCTAGAAATTACCAATTACAGGCAAAATTTAGTCAAGCAGAAACAAAAGCAAGCAGGAGGATATCATTGCCCAAACTTAATTGCTTAAATTCCTTAAATTTCTGGAGTGAAAGGAAGCTAATTAGATATTGATTTAAATAAATGCAGCCTCCTGGTGGCTAAGCACTGGTTATTAAGGGTTCTTGTATAAATTAAAGGCTACAAGGAAAAAAACCCAAATATTTTTGTAGCCCTGGTTCTAAGAAAGGCTAAAATCAAAGTCTCACTCAGCCAGAAGTTGCATTATTTGGAAACCTGCTCCTGTTATTGCACCAAAACCCTCATGGAATTCAGAGGGAAAGAATTGGCTGAAAACATGGAGCCAGGGGTTTTAAACATCCAGGCTGGAGTCTAATTATCAGTTACAGGATTTCATAGCATCAAATCCACCAAATTTAAGAATTTACACTTCCCTGAAATCGTGGCAATAAAATTAAAGAGTGCTGAAAGAGTGAGGTGCAATTTCCTGGGAATGAGAGGAAAGATCCTGTATTTCTGATGGCTGGAAACTGGGAATACCACTGGCAGAAGGGTCCAGCTCCCACCCCTCCCTGGCACAGGGACCACAAGTATTCTCTCATCCTTAGGGCTGAGGGGTGAAGTTGTTATTTAGAGCAATGAGGAGGGACTGGGAATGTTAATCCAAAATTCAGAGCAGCCTTTGGATTGACTTCCAGCAGTGCTCTTCCCTGATTTAAGGCCCCCACAGACCTTAGCCAACGTTTTGGCCCTTGCTGACACCCCTCTGTGAACTACCACTCATTAAATTAGACGGGAGTTTGGGGGAGATTAATTACCTTGGGAGGTGCTGGACATTCCCCATGTGGAGCAGAGCTTCTGGATGGATCCATGCCATCCATGGAAAGGCACCTCATTCCCAGGTTTAGCTGCTCCAACAAGGGCTCAATGCCATGGAAAACCCCTTCATTCCTGGAACACATCATTCCATTTCACAAGAGTTAAATTATGCCTCTGGATTGCATCCTGTGCACCAGAGTTTCCCTGAAGGACAGGGGGATGGATGAATAAGTCCATCCATGGAAAAACACTTCATTTCCAGAACACATCATTCCCAGATTTATCTGCTCCCACAAAAGCTAAATGATGGCTCTGGATTGCATCTTGTCCACTCCCCTGGAGGACAGGGGAATGAACCATTCCACCCATGGAAAACCATTTCCAGAACACATCATTCCCAGATTTACCTGTTCCCACAAGGGGAAAATGGTGCTCTAGGGTTGCATCCCATGCACCCCCAAATTTCACTGAAGGACAGGGAATGGCAGGATGGCCATGACATGGATCTGTGGCAGCATCTGAGGAGCATTTGAACTCTACTATTTCCTCCTCCTATGTTAAAAGTGAATCCTCAAAATCCCATTAAAATGATCTAAAACTACCTACAAACATCTGGGGTCTACAGCCAGGAATTCCTTGTTGATGTGATCAACAAGCATCACATTAACATGGTGAAATCAGAAAATATAAAATACAGATTGGTCCTTCTTATCTGTAATCTTCAAAAGAACAAATAAAAAATTAAAGAAAGAAGCCCACAAAGCCAATATCATTCTATGGTCTCGGCAATGTGTTAATTTTTAAACCTGATTACACTCACATTTCACGTTAGAAGAACAATTAGATTTTCTCCTGGTGGATTTTTCCAGAATCAGACATTCCAGGGCCATCAGAATTATTGTGAACATTTCTCCTGTGCCACAGATTGGGATTTTATTTCTTGGTCCCTTCATCTAACCCAATAACTCGTGCTGAAATTAGATCAGGCATTTTAGGAAGGGATTCAATCTTATTTTAAGGCTCCTCATATCTGATGCTGCATGAACCACATCCATTAATAATCTGTTCCAGTGCTTAATTACCCTTGTTAAGAATACAATTAAGAAATTGTCTGCTTTTTGTTTGACCTTTTGCTGTGTTCAATTTTCCTTCCAGTTCTATCAAAATTTTCTGATCATGTTTCTCCCAGATTCTCTCATAAATAGCCCTGCTCATACATAAATCTATTTAAAATACAAGCTCTCCTCTTCCTTGTCTAGAGTAAAAGTAGCTTGTGTAGATTAAAAAAAATAAAAAAGGAAGAACAGAAAGAACAAAGAAACACAAAATAAATTATTTTTTAAAGTGGGTGATTTATTAAAAAGAAACTGAGTGGCTCATCTTGCACCATGGCTATTTTTAGACAAAAGTTCAGCACTTAAGGTTCAAATCCAAGGTATTTGCTGATGCCCAGAATTTATTGTGGCAGCTCAACTGCTAAATCCATCATCCCTTGGCTATGATGCTCTCCATGGAAATATGGAGAGGAATAAAGGGAATGGAGCTGGGAAGGGTTTGGAGCACCGGGAGGGGCTGAGGGAGCTGGGAAGGGGCTCAGCCTGGAGAAAAGGGGGATCAGGGGAGACCTTGTGGCTCTGCACAGCTCCCGACAGGAGGGGACAGCCAGGGGGATTTGGGATCTTATCCCAGGGAACAGGGATAGGAGGAGAGGGAATGGCCTCAGGCTGGGCCAGGGGAGGCTCAGTTGGACATCAGCAGGAATTTCTCCATGGAAAGGGTGAATAAACATTGGGAGGAGCTCCCAGGGAGGTTTGGGGTGCCCATCCCTGGAGGTGTCCAAGGAAGGGCTGGAGGTGGCACTCAGAGCTCTGGGCTGGGGACAAGGTGGGCATCAGGCCCTTGATGACCTTGGAGGGCTTTTCCAACCTCATTGGAATTCCAATCCTCAGTGATTCTGGGATTCTCTGATCCCACAAGAGCCTGTGGGGCCACCCACAGCTCTCTGGGATGCCTCCAGCTGCCCCTCAAGCCCAGAGCAGAGCCTGAGGCATCCCTGCTGATCCAGGTGAGGGCTGGGCAGGGCTCCAGCTGGACCTGTGGCATTATTTGGGATTACTGACCCCTCCCCACACTCACATTCACACAAAAACCCCAAAGCCTTGTTGACACCACACAGGTGACAGCCAGAGCACACTTTTTTGGGTGTGTTTGTATCCCCCTGACTCCCACACAGAGTTTCCATGGGAAAACTGCAGAATGCCTCCACGTGGGAATTTTTAGTGCAGCTCCCAAACCTATCATCTCCCCAAAAAATGTCCTTTTATAGCCCTGTCAATCAGTGTATAATTAGCTGGGTTTGCATGCAGAACAGATGGGAATTTTGGAAATGTAGCTTTTACTGAATGCATGTGAGGAGTTAAAAAAAAAAAAAAAGGAAGAACCATGACTTAGGGATTTAACATATTTGTATTCCTAATGTGAGGTTGAATTAAATTCAGTTCTATAAATATAGCCAGTAAAATGTGCAGCAAAAATGCCAAGAATTATTAATTACAATCAGCAACAACAAAGTTCTCTGGGATTTAGAGGAGAAAGTAAGAAAATACCACATTTCATTGTGAAAAATAAACATCAGGTCCATGCAGATGACTTCAGATGTCCTCTTTAAGGGGAATTCCCCAAGTTTTAGGGACATGAAATTCTGTCATTTTTGCCTAAGAATTTCCCTACCCCCTTCATGATGCCGCCACAATTCACCAGCACTCAGCTATTTAATATTTCTGATTGACTGTACAGAATATAAAGATAATGTTAGTCTTCCACCAAAACATCACATTTCATAGCTATTTACTATTTACTCTTCTTTTCCTGTGTTATTCTTTAAATGTATGTTTTCCCTTTTGAAGTCCTGGGTCAGACTGAGTCTCCTGGTAAATAAAGGAGATAAAAGAACACAAAAATGTGACTTTTTTCCCTTCTCCCTGCACACTTCCCAGACACTACACTGGTTTTTGACAGCTCAGTTTAGAACTGGAAGAGAAAATCGAATTCCAAATTAAAAAGGAATAAAATGAATAAAAATCTCTGGATGAAAATGAGACCAATATTCAACATTTTGAAAAAACCCCATCCTTTCAGTCCCTATAAAACTAAAATTACTCACAAATTTACCTGGAATTGCTAAAATAGAGCAGTTACAACAGGAGCTGCTGGCAATGGGATTTTTGCTCTGCCACTGCCCACAAGGGTTGAGACTCTCAGATAAGGAGCTGAAATTCAGGTTCTCTGCATCACAAAGCACTTTAAAACACATACAATTGAGGTTTTCTTTTAGAACAGAGCCAATTTCTGGGCATTCTATTTTGTATTTTACTATTTCAGTGGATACCCACCTCCCTCCCAACCAGCTATGGTGGGAGCACCAAAATCAGGCCCTTTTTAGTCAGCATTACCATCATAAAAATTGGTTGTAATATGCTTAGTGCCAGAATTAGATTTATTATGTTCAAGAAGGAAATGAAGGGCAAAGAATCCAGGTTTGTTTGCCATGGGTATTGGAATAAACACAATAAGATGCCCAAAAATAACGCACTGAAGTGCTGGAACATCACACTGATGAGAGCTGGGTTTTTCCTCCTTGGGGCACAAACCATAAATTAATTATACCTTGGAAGGCAGCTTGGCTGCAGGGGCTGGGGAGATGAGGGGAAATAGATGGAGAAGACTTGCTTGGCTATTGGGAATATCCAAGGATGACAGAGGGATTTTTTTACTTCCAATATAAACAAGTAGCCCAGAGTTAAATAAAAAAAAAAAACCCAAAAGATAATTAAGACAAATTATCAGGAAAACTGGGCCTCCTGGCTTATCACATCTAGTGATTTCTTCTTCTGGGCATATTTCTGAGGTTTTTTTCCATCAGAAAGGCATCAGCCTAATTGTGAAAAATAGTTAGGCTCAGATTTTAACACATTTAGGTAATTCCTAAAGATAGAGAGCAGGACATATTTCCTTCCAAGCAATATCTTGCTGTTGAAATAAATTGGATCAGATCTATAGAATACAACCATGAACTTATCTGGGGAGTTGAACACAAGGGGATGTGAAGGACACAGGAACTTTTTGAGTCAATAACGCTGCCAAAGCCTGCGTATCACAAAACTTCAGGTACTGCCACGACAGGCAGAATGGAGAGATAATATTCAATAAATAGAGGGAGAGAAAAAGGATCTGTCAATTGGAAACAACCAAACATGCAACGTTAAACTCTTGAGTCTGTTTTCAGAAATGACAGAAATTCCTGCTTTAAGCCTGAACTTTTGATTTATCGTTTTAGACAAGAGCTGAAGTTTTATCTCAGGGAATCACGGAATCCCAGAATGGTTTGGGTGGATAGGATCTTCAATCCCATCCCACCCCTGCCATGGCAGGGACACCTCCCACTGTCCCAGGCTGCTCCAACCCCAGTGTCCAGCCTGGCCTTGGGCACTGCCAGGGATCC
>JAWWEY010000013.1:2146734-2161769 GCA_035582745.1 Loriotus luctuosus | reverse complement strand
AGTGTCCAGCCTGGCCTTGGGCACTGCCAGGGATCCAGGGGCAGCCACAGCTGCTCTGGGAATTCCATCCCAGCCCTTGCCCACCCTGCCTAAGGAATAATTCCTGCCCAAGGGAACAATTCCTGCCCAAGATCCCATCCAGCCCTGTCCCCTGGCCATGGGAAGCCATTCCCTGTGTCCTGTCCCTCCAGCCCTTGTATGAATTCCATGAGCCAGTTTAAGGCAATGTTTATACTCACAGGGATCACCTTCAGAATGAAACTCAAGTTCCATTTCCGCCCAAACTCAGCTGTGGTTTCCTACATGGAAAAATGAGATTAGCAGGTAAATCCTGGCTGGAAAGCAAAGTCTGTATTCCATCAAGAGAGACCCTCATCAAATTCAATTGTATTTATATTTCTTTGAATTACCAAAACTCAACAACACGAGCTTTCAATAACAGCTGAGAGATTAATCTTTGTAACATGTTAAATAATAACTTTCAAATGAATCTAGCATTTGTTTTCCTGAAGAGATGGTGGCAGTATGAGGCTTAAGACTTTGATTCAAAAAATTATCATATCTTTATTGAGACAGAGGGAAAAAAATTAAACTTTCTGTATGAATTACTCTGTACATATTTAATTTGTCTAAGTCAATAGGCTTTCCTCTACTTGTTCACATTTTTTTTGTATTTAAACAGGCCAAAGCAAAGAAAAAAAAAAAACCTATCCAAAATGAGCAGAAATGTTATTTTGTGTCTAATGAAAAATATGGGATTATGAGGGAAATGCACTTGTGAAATGTAATTAAAGTTTACACCACTCATCCCCAGAATTCAGGTGCCTATTTAAAATGGAATATTTATGTCTGCATTACAGGGAGTTATTGTATCTGTAAGGACAAATGTTAATTATGGCGGCATTACCAAGACAGCCACAGAATTATTATCATGACTTGCTCGGAGTTCTTTCACTCTTGAATTCTGGAGAGGAATTGCAGTGAGAGTGGAACAACAAAGAGGAGGTGAACAAATGTTCTTCACATCCTGGCAAAGCTTTACTGAGGTGCTGGGGAAGCCTGGGAGGAAATATCCAATTCCAGAATTCCATCCACAGCACCTGGTCCTGCCCTGAGGGGTTTCAGGAGGAGTCCTCGTGTCTGTCACATCCTCACACACCCTTCCTGTCCCTCTGCAGGGATGCTGTGACAGCTTGTCAGGGTGGGATGCCCTCAAAGCTGCAGCAGGTCAGGACATCTCAGGGCTGTCAGAGAGCGCTTGGTGTTCCAGACAAGCAGCACTGGAGACTGAACATTGACAGAGATCCAGCCTGGCACATCCCATATTGCACAGCCAGCTCTGCCCAGGCCAAACAACAAGGCAGAAACACGGGGGAATGCTCTACCCTTGGAGTTTAACAAACAGCCAGCTCTGTGCAGGCAGCAGAAAAACCATCTCCATTCTTCCCCTCCAACTTGTTAACCCAGCTTCAGATTGAAAATCAATGGCAGCATCATGCCCTTTGGCCTCTGATGGCTAAAAGTTGGCTTCTGAGGGTTAAAGGTTGGCTTCTGATAGTTAGAAGTTGCTGTCTGATGGTTAAAAGTTGTCTTCAGGTTGTACACAACAGAACCCATGTCTCCTGTCTATTTTTCCAGGAACAGAATCTATTTCTCCATTCTTTCTGTCCTTCAACTTGTTAAACCAGCTTCAGATTGAAAATCAACATCAGCATGGTGTCCTTTGGCTTCTGATGGTTAAATAGTTGGCTTCTGATAATTAAAAGTTGTTTTCTGATGGTTAAAATTTGTCTTCAAGCTGTACCCAACAGAACCAGTGTCTCCTGTCTATTTTTCCAGGAACAGAACGTGTATCCAATTCTGCTGGGGGTCAGGCACACTGGCAGCAGCTGAGCACTCTTAAAAACAGTGTTTTACTGTAATTATGCTCATTTGTACCACAGAGAGATGCAGTTTTTTTGTTAGAACTAAGTTTTGTTTATAAAAATTGCCTTTTCACTCACCGGGTAAAATGACACTATAAAAACTACGTATGTGCACATGAAACCAGATTTAAAAGACCACAGCATGGCAGAAGAGTGGAAAAGAAATAATAAAGAGTGTTTTGCTATAAACACTTATTTTTACGTGGAATATTTACCCATCCTAACCCACACAGAGAGTGCTTTGCACAGCTCAGGTTTGAACAGCTGAGGATCAGCACTGAGAATTATTTTAGCTTGGAGCACACCTCCAAAATGAAGAGTTCCTTTTAATCTGTCAGCTTTTATTTTTGTTAATGTTGTCTGGAAACACCTTTAACTAAATGGCTGAGCATGGAAAATTAAATGTTCTCCAGATAAAGAAGGTTTATGGGTCTTCATCTGAAGCCTGTAACAGCTGTGGAAAGGCAGAGGCACCTCTGGCCTGGGCTCCTCAATGGATGTGGAGATTTTCTGTTGGTATTGGACCAAGCCCAGCAGGTACAGTGCTGCAAAGAGTTCCCTACTCTCCTTTAAAAATGCAAAGGGGAAGAAAAATGCCAAAATATTCCTGTCATACTTCTCTGGACGTGCCCCAGCAAGTGGAGTTCTCCGTTATATTTGGCACGTGCCATTGTCTACCAAGGAAAACTGATTTTTGTCCATGCCCTTCTTTTGGCTTTATGCACCCCTACCCACACAGATACCCAGAGAGGTTCCAGACTTTCAGGTGCTCCTGCACAATCAGACATTTAATCCTTTCAAACAGCACCCACAGTTTGAAAGAATCATTCCTGCTTCATTTTGGGTCCTGTGCATGCTGAAGTCCTCCGAAGAGGCTCAGTAATTCCTGAGGAGGTGGGGAGGAGATGGGAGGCCGTGGTTCTAATGGGAAACCTTCAGGCTATCAAAGTGCTCCGTGAAATCAGCAGGGATGAAATCCATATTTCCCCACTGAGCTAAACACGACCTGACAATGCCAATGAACTTTCAGAGAACTGACAGACAAATTACAGCGTGCGTGTGCTAAGCCACGTCGAAACCTTCATTCCTAAAAGCCATCCTGTCAGGAGCTGTAAACACTGATAACACCCAGGATTCTCTTCCTCCCTCCCGCGGCACATCCTTCCTGCACACAGACTGCTCCCAGACCCTGCAGATGATTCAGTTAATTGCTAATTAAAGTCGTTTTGACCTGGAAGAAAGTGAGGAACACCGAGGTGTTTCTGGCCACAGTCAGGAAAGGTTTGTTGTTTGTGTCTGAAGATCTCCACCAAGAATCTGTCCCTTCCCACACTGTCCCAAATTATTCCTCCACATGTTCTACATTTGTGGAGTTCTGTGTATTTATTTATTTATTGCTTTTAGCTCTTGTTCCCTGAAAGTTATGAGGAAACAAAGGCAGCCCACAATCTGTGTGTTCATACACACATCAGGAGGAATTTCTCCATGGAAAAAAAAGGTGGTCAGGCATTGGAATGGGCTTCCCAAGGAGGCGTGGAGTCCTCACCCCTGGAGGTGTCCATGGATGTGGCACTCAGGGCTCTGGGCTGGTGACAAGGTGGGGATCAGTCACAGGGCTTTTCCAAGCTGAACAATTCCAGGATTCTGGATAGAGGACGCTGGGGTAGGATGCATGGCTACAACAGGATTTGGTTGGATCCCTCTAAAGCTGAAGCTGCAAGGCTGGGTTTTGCTAACTCCTTCCACACCTGTAACCACAGTCCAGTGGTCCCCCTGGGGGGAGAAGAAATGAGGAGAAATGCTGGTCACCAATCTCCAAAACACCTTTTAAGATCTGTATCACCCCTTTTCCTGCCAATATTCATTCTCCCTGCCCAGTTCCTGTCCCTATTTGCTATCCTATCATTGCCCATTCCACCTCCTGCTGAAACACCCCAATCTCAAGTAGGAACACTTCAGTTTGGAATTCCCAGCCCTGAGCCAGCTCCAAGACAACTCACTCCAGGCAATGCTGCAAAATGAACATGAAATTGCAAAATGAACAATATTTGCCCTCTTATTTTTTTATTTATTCCTACTTCAAACCAGCTCTGTGCAGAACATCAGATTCTGCAATCATTACTCATGTCCCAGGATATTTTATTCACATGCCAAGCTCCTGTCAGACCAAATCAGACAATTCCAAGGAAAAAATGCCTTTTTGGGGGAACAAAGAGCAGGGAACTGGGCTCACAGTACCTCGTGCAACATTTGTCCTGGCTGGCTGACACAGCACTTGGCTGGGAAGCATCAGAAATGGGTTTGGTTTTTTGGAAAAAGTTTCATAGATTTGTTTCTCCAGGAAAGTGAGAAATCCTGCTGGAAAAATAACAATCACCCAAAGTGAACAAGGAAAATGTGATGATTTTCTGCAAGAAAAAAAAAAAGAGATTTATTTTCAGATCAAATTTTTTGCTGTTATTGCTGTACTTTTGGTGGTGAGAAAGCTTTTTTAAGTCACCAACCCAATTTCCAGGGTGTTTCAAACAAGAGCTCTGGTTTGGCTGTCCCTCTTGCCTTTTCCCTCCTTTCACCATATGCTGATCTGACATTCCAATCCATCACAGAGCAAGGCTTTCAGATCCTCCCTCTGGAGTTCTTACTAAACACTCCTGAAAACAACCACACAGCCCTATCGATCTTACAGCAAATAATTAAAAAAAAATTAAAATAGGAATTGCAGCTGAGCCAACAAGATTCCAGGGGAGACCTTGCAAGGTTTTCTCTTTAATGTTCCAGTAACCTGGGTTATTAACAGCACTGATATCAGTATCACATCACTGATATATTGAGGTCAGCTCAAATTTGACAGAGGAGGAGTCAAACATCTGCAGGGAAAATGTTGTGCTTGAGGTGGGAATGAATGGGTGCAATTCCACGGCCCGTGTTCTGCAGGAGATCACACAAGATGATCACAGGGCTGCCATCTGGCCTTGAAAATCTACAAATCTGCACGGAAATTCTCACTTGAACTTAGCTGACCTCTCTCCGAGCCCATCTGTAGGTTGAATATTCCCATTAAAATGCAAGCCAGGCACACTTCACCAGCCTCAATCAGCTCCATTTGATAGAGCCACTGGTGCTGGGTTTTGGCAATGAAAAACCCAAGAAAAAACAAGGGAAAAAAATGCAAGCATTTCTATCTACAAATGCAAACAGCAGAAAAAACTATAAATTAACACCCCCTACAGCCACCAGAACGTTTTAGGGACTGCCACCCCGAGGAACTGCTGGCACTGAGTTCTGAAGAACAGAACAGAACAAGTTCTGGATAACCTAGTGCTGATGTCTGCATGGGAAATATCTCAGGAATTAACTTGGCTGAGGTGGTAGAGGAAGACTTGCACAGAAAGTGGCTGGGACCACAGGAAGCTCAGGAAGGGCAATTACACAGGTTTGAAGTGAGAAAAGTGTAAAAGAACATACAAGGGTAAAAATCTTCTGCTTCAAGTTGCAAAGATTTCTCTTTTTCGGTACGAATTGTTCACCCAAGGTCTGGCTTGAAATCAGGAATTAAAAATCCAGCAGCATGGGGTTTTTAAAGAGTTGGAGTAGCAGAGTGAGGTGGAAATCCTCCTCCAAGGCTGGGCAGCTTCCTGGTGTAGGCTCCCCTCTCCTGGGGCCAACCAGACTTCCAAAAACTTCTCCTGTGCTTTACTCTTAATAACCTACAACTAACTACCCTGCAAAAATTTTGGAACAAATATTTTTGGTGGTTCTACAGGAGCAGTGGGAGCCTGATCCTGAATTTATTGCTGTCTGCTTTGCATTTAGACATAACTAAGAGTGAAGGGAAAGAAAAAAGGGAAAAACAGGGTATCAGCAGGAACTTCTATTCCTGAGGGTTGGGTTTGCTGGGGGGAGGTTGATTTTTAGTTTATTTGGTTTTTATAAATATATATTTTGGATCCAATGTTCTTCACTCAGCTGGATTTTGGTCCCCATGAAAGCATTTTGTGTAGAATCAAATGTGGGCTATTTCCAGCGAGTTACTCGGGGAAATATATTCAAAAAGAGACTGGATCCTGCTGATGGAAAACAAAAACAAACAAAGAGACAGGCCAGGAAGGAGATCTGAAGAGAAGGAAGTAATGAAAGGAGCATTTGGGGCCCTGCTATTATTACACTGTGTCCATCCCCTTCTCCCTCACTCCCAGCACTGTGGGTTTTAATTGTCCCCTGAAGAAACAGTTCTGTGGAGAAACCCACAGGGAGCAAAGGCTCTGTCAGGGACAACCAAATTAATTTCTCTGTTGGAAGCATGATTGTGACTTCAAACCCCAGAACAATGTATTTTTAGCAGTTTGGACCATCTTTCTTCACAGCAACTCTTGCCCTTTATCCTTTGGAGGCTGAGCCCTGGTAGCAAACACCTATTTAGGGACACCCCAGTCGTGAGGATTGGGAGGTCTGGCTGCAACATTGCCTCAGCTTTGTCAAATCAGGATAAATCCCATTAGAATGCTTTGGAGGTGGCCTAACCAGCATGAAAAAGGAAGGGATTTCTGCTCATTCAAACCATGCCATCCCACTGTGCAAGGGGATAACGAGGCAGATTTTGCAGCAATAAGGCCCACTGAGGGCTGTTAGAGGCTGTGATGTAGCTGCCACCTCCAGAAAATCCTTAACCAGCAGATTATTGGAGAGGCTATGCAGAGGAATTCTCTCTCAGAGTTGTTAAATTCTGGCTCTGGACATCTGCTCGTGGCCAGTGCCAGGGGAAGGACACGATGGCAGATGGCCTCAGGGCTGTCCCCCACTCTGCCCTGAGTGCTGCCACTGCTGCTCTGGCCCTTTTGGAGCAAAAAAGCTTGGAAAAACACAAAATTCCCACCCAGTGTTGTATATTAATACACGTTCAGCAAAGAAGATCTTCTGAGAACTCCCTCCTCTCACAGCTGAGTACAGAAAATCAGCAAAGAGGCAGAGGAGGCCTCACGTCTTCGGCCTCACTGTCCCATATCAAGGATGTTCCTCTTAGGCAAACTTGTTCTTTTTCAAAAAAAAAATCCCTCATAAACCCTCATTTTTTACAGAAATTCCCATGCAAAGGCCAAGAACTGGCTCAGCCCTATGGACAAGGGTCCCCACCCCAAACTTTCCTGGGTTACACAGCAGCTGAGCTCCCCAGAGGTGTTAGAGATCTCTTTCCCATGACATCAACAGCCCCCAAAGTGGTAAATGTCCAAATATTCTCTGGCAGAAAACACCAGGAAGAGACGTGAAGTACCCTTAGTGATACTTCCATCAGAAAAGAGCTGAAACCACCATTCTTGTCAGAAGGAATACCTGCACCTCTACAGGATTCTTTCCCATAAAAGATCCTTTCCCAAAAATATTAGTGAGAAAACACAGCAAGGCAAGTCCAGCTGCCTGGCATCTGAATCTATTTTCTTCTTAGTTCTATATATTTCTTAATTATGAAAATGTTCTCCTTTGTACTGGATACATGGGACTAATTAACATTTTCAACAGCATTTTAGGTGCATCACACTGATTCCCAAAAGACCCTACATTTGTACCACACATTTTTCAAAAGCTGTTTTGTGCATGTTCTGTTTATTCTATTTTAAATTGTATTCTTAAAAAAAAAATATAGATATAAAATCCCTCACAAAAATGAGGGGAAAACTAATCCTTCATGCCCTCAGCTTTTGCTGAATTGTCCAGTGCAATTTGAGAAGTCAGAGAACAAAGTTTGGCTTTGCCTGTCACCCCCATGTCTAAAAAAGCTCTTATGTTTAAAACAATATCAGCGACTTCAGGGCACTCAGAAAATCACAATTCCTGACAAAAGTTTCTGTTTGGTTGGCACAAACCTATTAACTGTGCTGAAAAGAGTGACAGTAATTGCAACTGGCTAAGGGTTGATAAGAAAACTCGGGCTGCTAATTTGAAAGAAAATTTACAGACTGGCAAAGCCATGTCAGACAAGGGAACCAAAGATAGCTGCACTTGGTGGGTTTTAATTCAAGGCAAAAAAAAAGGAATGAATTAATAATATTTGTATTCTAACAAGAGACTTTTTCAAAGTGATAACTTTACCACCTTTTGTATCTCAGTCCATCAAAGTCTGCTCACAGGAAAATGACCTTTGCCACAGACCAAACCTGACCCTTCTTGCTCAGTTATAAAATAAACATAAATAGAGGACAGTAGATCTGACCTAGTAACACTGGCAGGGATTTTGTGCTGCAGGCCCTGAAGCCGTGGCTCATAAAAGAATTGAGGTCTGTGATTCAAGAGAGAGAAGAACTGAACTCTGCAAACAGAAAATAAAACTCTCCTCCTTGGCCTCAGGGGGTTCAAGCAGAAGACACCAAGTGCCCCCTCCCACCAGGGCTGGCAAAGCTTCACTGCCCAAATTATCCAAAAATAAATAAAATCTCAAGTCTATAAAGCTGCAATTTCCTTCAGGTGAGGTTTTGGATCACCCGGGAATGGGATGTCCTTCCTCAGCATCTCCACGTCCACACAGTCTCCCCATCATCACCATCCCATCCCTTTTCTCTTGTACCCTTCTCCTGCAGCTCAAAAACTTCCTGAGGGCAGGGAAGGCTCCAATGTGGACTCCCCTGGCTTGTAGGATTGAATTAAAGCATCTGTGGCTCCTCTGTAATGGGATTATCACTGTGCTTTTATCTGAGTTTCAAAGCAGCTCAGCAGAGTGACCTTTCCTCAAGTATTTCCCTCTGATTCTTTCTGATCTGCATTTTTTTTGTTAGAGGAAGAACTAAAAGATACAGCAGAAACCCCTGGATGTGGCAGGGGTTTCTGGATCCCTGAAAATGTCCAAGCCAGGTGCAACAAAGGGACAGTGGAAGGTGTCCCTGCCCATGGCAGGGGATGGCACTGGATGAGCTTTAAATTCCCTTCCAACCTAAACAATTCTGGGATTCTAATCCCTGTTGGTGACCACAGCACAGGAGAGCTGCAGCTCCTATAAAATCTTCTGGAAATTTCTGGGAGTTATCTCTCCCATGAATATGAAACACAGCCTCTGCTTATCCTTGACCAGACACAACTCTGCATTTTAATGCTCCCGGAGCGTTCGGTGGCTCGCGGAGAAGAGCGCTTTTGTAACAAGGTTTGATAAAACATCACCCTTGGGAGAACTCGTACATAAACACCTCCAAAGAGTTATGCAAGCCCAGCATGCAGCTCTCATGACAACACATCCATCCAGCATCAACCTAGGGCTTAAAAAGGTTCCACCTCTGCATAGCAATGAGCTTTTCCTCGGAGTAATCCTCGCTCTCAACCAGGAAAGCAAAGGGAAGCACAGAAGGGCCCCTCCCTCTCCTAAATCTTGACTGAAATTATTGTTTTCGGGACGAGGATTAAAGCCAAGAGTTTTGCCAGCAATAGCAAACACGTTGTTTGCACAAGAATCACCTCCCCCAAAAGCCAGCTCGGTGTCATCTCAGATTTTTCTGATGCCAGCTGACAGCCAGGGTTTCTAAGGAAACACCAATATTGGGGGAGCTGCAAGGAGAGAAAGAAAAGGACAGAACCTAAAAATAAGTGTCACACGCCTCTTCCAGACATGAGAACCACCTGATAAAGAAATTGTAAACATCTTGGGACAGTAACATTTCTAAGACACCCACAAGGCTCCACCCAAGCAGGATCATCTTGCACCGAACAATATTTTGCTCGGAGGTAGTCCTGCTTTTGAAATCACTTTTTTTAAAAAATATATTTAAATATGCTGACTGCATTATTTCTGGAATTATCTAGAATAAATGGGATCATTTTTGTTTTGTGCCACTGCAGCCTCCATTAGGACTTGAAGTTTTAAGAGGAGCATGAATAGGAATTTCCCTGATTTTGAGTATCGATGGTTTTCATGCTGGAAGTATAAGTTGGTTTCCTTTAATTAAATGGGTTTGAGGAGAGAAAAGAATACCCCTCTCCTGGAGCATTGACCAGCCATGCTGGAATCAGACATCCAGAACACTCCAAACTGCACTAAAAATTCCCAAAGAAATGACATTTTTGCACAGCAAGTTAAACACTTTTTAGCTGTAGAAGCAAAACATCCTCAGAATATTTTTGGAATGGCCAAACCCTCCAATTTTTCAAAATGTCATTGTTTGTCCAATTAACTCAGGAAATCTCCTCTCAGAGGGGGATGATCAGAGAGATTTCTTCATCCCTGCTGGAATGAGAGCTGTGCTCTAAAAAGGGGCTCCAGCCGGGTCTGTAACAACACCAAAGACAAATTCCTGCTGAAATAACTTTGACACAAAGCTCACTAGAAGCACTTAAGTATTTCACCATCCCTCCCAATTATGTGGGCAACCACAACCAGTGCACAGTTACGAGATGATTTCACTGAATGTGACTACTGGGCTTTAGGCTATGGATAAATATTCAAGGTTTTACTCCCAGACAGTCACTAATGAACTCCATGTACACATCAGGAGAGAAATATTTGTAGAACTGAAGTCAGAATCTTTCAGTGGGTTCTTAGAAACAGCAGCCAGACAGTTTTTTTGGGGTATAACTTTGATGTTTTGTGCTGTTGGTGTTTAAGCTGAGATGCAGAGGACATTGGTCTTTAACCCTTCACTCTGAGCACCACGATTTACCCTGAAAACTCTCTCTGCATCAGGGTTCAAATAATTCTTATGCTGGTATTTCAGGTTTTCCAGAGCAGCTGTGGCTGTCCCTGGGTCCCTGAAGTGTCCAAGGCCAGGTTGGACAGGGCTTGGAGAACCCTGGGATAGTGGAAGGTGTCCCTGCCATGGCAGGGGTGGAATGGATGAAGTTTAAGGTCCCTTCCAACCCAAACCATTCTGGGATTCTGTCAGATCAGAGGAGAACAGCCTGTGGAATCACCAAATGTTATTCTCAGAGGAGTACAGGGATCTACCCCAAGGAGAGAAGCAAATCTGAGCTGCTGTTGGGAAGAAATTGGTGGCTCCTTTTCCCAGCCTGCCTGCCTGCCTTCCTTCCTTCCTGCTCTTCCACCAGGCTGGAAGAGTGTTCTAACATGTGGAAACTCATTTGTAAGTGCTCCCATGGATCGTGTGCAATGCAAGGACTCATCTGCTGTCTGAGGCAGGTTAAAGCTTTACAAATGCGAGCAGACATTACCTTGGCTCCCCCTGCTCCTGTCTGGAACAGCTCCAGCTGGAGCCCAGAGATGGGTTTCAATTAGCAGCACACAGTCAGCTGAAATGGAAAGCAGGATAAAAAAGCCCCCCTTGCTTTTTGTCTCTCTCTTGTTACAGCCAGAACCACACAAATTGATTTGTGCCATTCCCGAGTTTGGTCTTTTCCAGGTTTGATTCATGATGATAAAACAACAGAAAATAAATCTTCATGCCTGATTTAGCAAGTGGGTGGGACAGCCCCCAGCCTGACTAACCACCCTGAACTTTGAAATGCTGGATCTCCATCACCATTCCCCTCCTTCCAGGCTGCTGAGGCTGCAGCAGGGGAGAATCTCCAGTCCACCCCACCACAGAACCCTCCAAAGGCTGAGGAGATGGAGTGGTTGCCATTTGAGATGTGACTGTGGTGGATTAAACTCTTCATTTCTGTGACAAAATCTTGATAAGGGCATGAAACAACTCTGAGGAAGTTTAGAAATATCTGCAATTGCTTAGGGATTCTTGGCGAATAAAAAGGGGAGGAGAAAACTTGAGAGGATGAAAAAGAGGAAAATTTCCACTCATGTTATGAAGCACTCACCAGATTTCCAGACCTTCTCCAGGACACTCCTTCCAGGGACACTTTGGGACCTTGGACAGCAAACAGGAGAAGTTCCACAGCAGTTCATGTCAATTCCTCTTGGTTCCAGGAGCACCTTCAGCTTCTCATGGTGCTCCTCACTCCATAGAATCATTAACTCTAAGATCATCAATTCCAATCATTAATCATGGGACTCTTCATTAGGAACCCAGAATTCCTTTAAAATTAAAATACAGTAGACCAATAAATATGAAGCTTTGTCCTAATTTCTAAATAACCAAATTTTTGTAATTGATGTACACATTTCACTTTAAAGTCTAAATGATGGGAAACATCTTTGGAACAGTAACTGGGAAATTTTAGAATTAGAATTCACATTCTTTTCTCCCTTCTCATTTTCCTGGTAAATTTTTGCATATCTCCTGGTCTCTAAAAATCCCTTCCATGTTTCTCCACACAAAATAAGAAATATGAGTCCTTTTATCTCTGAGCACATTTCCCAGAGGAGCAGTTTCAGCTCCAGCCTCAGCTCGCTGGCCACAGTGCCTGCAAATTGATTTATTCCTCATAATGGTCAAACTTTGTCATCCAAATGCTGGGAAACGCTGTAATTCAATCTTTGCATGTCCTTTAACTTTCTTTTATCTCTCTGGCTGCTTTAACAACTGCTAAAATGTTCAAGGCAAGCTTTTATGTATTTATGAAGCAGCCAAAAGCCAGGCAAGAGATTAGAAGGAAGCTGGATGTGTTACTTAAAGCAGCAGATGTGAAAAACAATATTTTTATTTGAGTTTTGAAGATTAACAATGAAGCAGCAACAGAATCCCTCAAAATATCACTAAAAAAACCCTTTGGATAAAACCATGGTCCAACTAAAGGCTTTAAAACCCCAACAATTCAGTGTTTACTTCCCTTTTTTCTGTCTAATAAGTTGAATTTAGGAGGTTTTTTTTGTTCATATACAAATGTATTTGTGCATAGATGCAACAAATACATAAATTTCTTGCCCATCTGTGCTGCAGATTTCCAAATGCACAGGGACAGACATCCCTGACCTGTACATGCTCAACAAAATCCCTCTTTTTAACTGTAAAATGTTGCTAAGCATTTGTTCATGTTTTATGGAACACACCAACTTGTCTTGCACTTTTTTCTACTCCCAGTTCTCCTCACTTATATTTATTTAATGCTCTGCTCTCCACTTGTGGCTTCGTTTCTTCCACTGAAAATCATATTCAGCAAAACCTGCTCTTCTTGAAGCTTTGTCATTATTTCCCGAATTTTAAGATCATTAATCAACTTCTCCACTTTGATTCTGACTTTTAGACCTCAAGTTTTAACCTGTCATTCCCCTGCCTTATAGGGGTGATAATATCTGGTTTTATAGGTTTTTTTTTTTTTTATGTTGTCATGGAAAAACTTTTTTTTATTGAGATTTAAGGAGGGAAGAGATTTGGTATTGTTGGCTTAAATAAAATACAAATTCCTATTTCTGTTTTAATTTAGTATAGTTTTACTGCCTGAACCAGCTATTGGAATATCTGTATTTTCCACACACAAGTAATTATATTACAATTTAATACACAGACTTTACTAAGCAAGATCCACTCCCAAAGAGTCCAAGTGTACTTTCTCTTGTTTATTTCCTTCTGAAAAATATCAAATTACCAACAAGACCATCTGGATTGATTCTGGGGTTTCATTATTTAATTATGCTTTAGTTACAGGGATAGAGGTTTCAGAAGCACTTCAGGACAAATTATATTTTATAAATTATTTCCCTGAATAGAGAGTTTAATCTGGGTTTGAGACAGGGCCTAAGTTAAGGGTATAAGCTCAGTTTTGATTCATTCAGTAGCACATCTGTGGGAGGAATATTAGAGCAGCCTTAAAGCACCTGAGTGTTCCAGGGCAGAGATGTTTATTAGGGATTTCATAGCCCATCCTTCAAGCCAGACCTTAACCAAATTCCCCAAGCTGACAGAAATAATAAAGTTCCAGGGATTCTTACTGAAACACTTTAATATCTAAAGATGAGCCTACCTCTCCTTTCTAAGATCATTTCAGTAAATTAGTATTGAGTTATACAACCTAATGAGGGAAATTAATTTCCTTAAATTACCTTCCGTGAGTGAAAACAGGCATAAGGAATATAAGCAGATGTTGGGTTTTTTTGCAGAGGAAAGAACCACAGTGAACAGAATAAACTGGGATGTCTGGGATGGAAAAGCACTTCATTTTCCTTCCAAAACAATTTTACATAATAATTCTATTTTTATCCTCCCACTGACTTCTATCCAATCTCTCTTCACTTCAAAAAGATCTGATGATTGCTTTTTAGCAATAAGATAAAGCTTTTTAGTTTCTTAGGTATCAATTCCATACAACCAACAATAAATCTAAATATTACCTGTTTATGATTTCTTCCAGGATCTTTGAATTTCCTCAGAAATATTTCTTCAGATAGGAACTTTCGATATAAATAAAGTGGGACAGATTTTACTCCTTCTCTATTATTAACAACTCTTCCAAAAGTGCAGTTTTCTGGTTTTATTTCAGGAGGCATCTCCAAATCCAGGCTTAAGCATTAATATTAACAGTCAGAATATGACCCCGTTGCATTCAATTCCTGAAGCATCCTTCTATGAATTCATGAAAAGAGATTTTATGGTTTTGAGAGAAAAGAGACAGTTTGAAATTAAAAAGAAAAAAACCCAAAACAATACAATGACAACAACAAGCCCCCAAAATCCAAATACAGCAACCCCAAAACTGAGCGGAATGTCCTTCCCACTGGACAAGTCTGTCCTGACAACTTCTTTCCCAGCAAAGAATGGGAAGTGCTGCAGGATGGGTGCCATGGAGATGGATCAGCTCAGCTCCTCTGGACTCTCCTCTGCCCCAAAGGACATCCCAGATTTCTCAGGTCCCCATGGAATCACCTTCCATAGACTGAGATGTTCCAATCCCATCCAGCCTGGGATGGGGCAGCCACAGCTCCTCTGGGCACCCTGTGCCAGGCTCCCACCACCCTCACAGGGAAGAATTCCCTCCCAGTATCCCATCTGAACCTGCTGTCTGTCAGCATGAGGCCATCCCTGTGTCCTGGCATTCCAGACTCTGTGAATCTCCTGCAGCAGGTCCCACAGAGCTCCTGGCAGGGTGCAGAGGGCCAAGGCTCCCAGTGCTCCTGGAAGGACACGGCAGTCCTGTGTCACGGAGATCTTTTATGGAAAATCCTTTCCTTAGGATCTTTTCTCCTGAGAAGCTGAGAGGCCTCAGAAATGAAATATAAACAATGAATATCTGCTGCTGTGGAATGCAACAGGTGCATCTGTGATTGGTCTCATGTGGTTGTTTCTAATTAAT
>JAWWEY010000013.1:2133635-2146634 GCA_035582745.1 Loriotus luctuosus | reverse complement strand
TCCTTTCTATTCCTTGCTAGCCTTCTGATGAAATCCTTTCTTCTATTCTTTTAGTAAAGTTTTAATATATCATTTTCTTTTAATATAATATATACCATAAAACAATAAATCAGCCTTCTGAGACATAGAGTCAAGATTCTCATCTCTCATCTCATCCTGGGACCCCTATGAACACCACCACAGTCCTGGAGCCTCTTTCCATGGGTTTCAGCAGCTCAGCAAAGACCTCAGGCAGTGCAATCCCTGCTCCTTCCTGGGGAAGCCTGCCAGCTGTGTTTCCAGGCCAATTATTGCTTCCACAAAGCGCTCTAAATCTGTCAGCAAGCACAAGTGCGAAGTGCAGAATAAAAACACCGCGAGGATTGTGAGCCACTTGTTACAAGAGGAGTTTCTCCTTGCAGAGGGAGCACTGAGAGTTGGCTACCCAACAGCAGCACCGCTGCCAAACTCAGGTGTTAAATGCTATTAACACACACCAATATGGTTGTACTCTTTTTTTTTTTTAAATTGGAAAATAGATGTTTATTCTCTGACCCATCTGTGGGATGAACGCTTTGCAAGTTACCGTGGGAAATCCAGGAAGGTTCCAAGGATTTCTCCCTGGGAGCATGAGGCATTTTCCCAAATGCACAAATCCCCACATCTTCTCACATCTTTGACATTATTGGGTATGGAATTATGGAATTATTTAGGCTGGAAAAGTCCTCTAGGATCATGGAATCCAACCTGTGATGGATCCCAGAGCACTGAGTGCCACGTCCAGGCATTCCTTGGACACCTCAGGGATGGAGACTTCAAGCCCCCTTCCAATGCCTGACCACCCTTTCCATCAATAAATTCTTCCTGATCTCCAGCCTGAACCTCTCCCAGCACAGCTTGGGGCCATCTCCTCTCAGCTTGCCAATACTGAGATGTTTTGCTGAAAGGTGGGAAAGCTTCTTCAATTGGATTCTTCATGTGAGGAATTTCCCACGTCAAAGCTTCTCATCCAAGGTGATTTCTTCTCCTCAGACCTGTGATTAAAGGCTGTCTGATGCCACCTCAGTCCCCCAGAGCTGCTCAACCACTGCAGGTGCTTTGGCTGGGCTGGGTTTCTCAGGAGAGATTGATCTCCATCTGAAGCTTCCAGGTTTAACTCTCCTACAAAACCAGCCCTGACCCAGGCTGAAAGCTCCCACAGACTGTCAGTATTCTCAATATTCCCCACGTTTTGGCTCCAGGCTCAGTCTCAGGGCTGGGTGCTCACCCCCAGTGGCTGGAGAGCTGCAATTGCCCAAGATTTGCTTGGAGATTCCTCAGGAACCTCCTGTTTCATGGGGTGCAACTTGGGAAGATGTTGTGTGGGAAAAGGAGACACGATTTTATAATCAGCTGGAAAAAACGACAGGATTGATGGTGACTGTCAAGCTAATTATGGAATGAATCATGTCTGGCTCTGCAGTTATTAGTCAAAGTAATTCATTATTTGCTTAAAAATAACATTAAAATTTAACCAATAAAACCATCTATTGATGGCTGGTCTGACTTTTTTTTTCCTTTCCCTTGTCTAAATGTCATCCTGGTTAAGAAAACGTGAAAGAAAAAGTCATTAAATCATCTTAGTCATAAAAAATCCATCTTTCATCATTTAAATAAATAGAAAAGTGAGACATTATCTGACAGAGATTTGGGCTTATCAGTTATGCAATGAAATATTTGAGGCTTTCTGCAAGGGACTCTCAATTAAATAAAACATTATTTTTACTAAAATTTTGTCATTATTTAAAGGTAAATAACATAAATAAAGGTAAATAAATATCTGGAAATGTGAACTCTCCCCATGTTTTTTCCATTTCCATACCATACTTCAGCCTTCTCCCCATCACAGTAATGATTTCTACCCAGACAAAAGTTCCTGGATTTTTTCCCTGTTGAACTGCTTTGGTTGTTTGGTAATTTCTGCCTTTCCTGAAGAAGTGAGCAGGATTCCAGGGCACCTGGCATGGGATACAGGAGGGTGACCCCCTCTGCACACCCAATCCCCCAAAACTTGCACCTATTGCTTTGTCTCACCTTGGCTTCTTCTCGGCAAATCTACCAGGAGTCCTGGACAAAACATCTGGATCTGGAGTAGGGTGGAAAATAACAGAAGGGGAAGCCACAAAAACAGTGGGAAAGGCAATCAGAAAGTTTGGCATTGCTTCCAGCCTGGATCCATCGGGATTTGTGGTGCAGTATTGATTATGGCAATGTCCTGAAACACAAGGTTAGGAAGAGAAACAAATTTTTTTACTCCAAAGTTAAACTAGGAAAATGAACCAGAAGAGAAGGAAAAGGAGGGAAAAACCCCAGGCAGGTGGATGGTAGCCCAAAAGATCCCAGTAGCAGAGCTGGAGCTTGGTGTGGTTGGATGGATTTTGGCTCCATTTTCATTCATCGGTCCAACGCCTTTACTCAGGAATGAGCAGAGCCTTCAATTGCCCCTCAGAAAATAAATAAACTCTGCCTCCAAATGAGTTAAATGGCTTGAAAACTCAGCTCCTCAGATTTTATTAGGGCTTGAAGAGCTCCAGGTGTTCCTAAGCCAAAATCAATGGGAAGATTAGCTGCAGGAGTCTGCCAGGAGATCAGGGACAAGGCGGGCATTGAGCGGGGGCTGATGGATCCGGAGCCTGAGCGCTGTCCCTTGGGATGGGACTGAGCTGCACAGGAGCTGATTCCCACCTCCCACCCACCTGGAATTCCACACTGAGCACCACCAACCACCCACTGGAGCGAGATGAGCTTTACGGTCCCTTCAAACCCAAATTTTTCCACGGTTCTGTAGGAGAAATTCATTAATCTAAAGCTTTTGCATTAGAGATCCCTTTGTCGCACTCCAGATCATTTAAACCTGATCAATTTCCTAAGAACTTCATAAAGTCTTATCATAAATCACAGAATGGTTTGGCTTTGGAGGAACTTAAAGCCCACCCAGTTCCACCCCTGCCATGGGACCTTCCACAGAGCAGGCTGCTCCAAGCCCCATCCAATCTGGCCTCGAACACTTTCAGCAATATTTCCAAAAATATAATTCCTGACAAAATCCATTGAGGAATGCCTTGGCCACGGCTGCATTTTCACTCTTGCTGTAGCTCTGGGCACGAGCAAACCTGCAGCCTCTGCACCTCTGTCTCCCTAAGGGGATTTTTGTGCACCTCCATTGAAATACTTCTACAATTCCCACAAGAAATTCAATTACAATTCCCACGGATGGCAGAAGTTGCAGCCTGCCATTCCATTTGATTTAATATTGATATTTTTCCTTCACTTGTGTGTCAGTCAATGCCCCACATTAGGATGCAAAACTCCCTGAGCATTTTTAGCTATGTAACAGCTTTTTGATGTATTTTTCAGCACGTTACAAGTCTCGTATTTTCAGAAGAAATTGAATTTTTGCCTGTTTTTAATGATCTCATTAATGGCTTGTCAGGTATCTGTGTTTCCACCAGCAGTTTTGCACCTCTCCAGTCCCATCATCCCCGACATTTCCTGTTGATATTGTTTTGTGAAGGCTAATGAGGCTTCACCTGGGAGCAGGAACGATGTGATTCCACACAAACTGAGAAGAGGTTTAGCTGACAGATTTGGATGTAACAAGAAGATGCTGAAAATGGATATTTGTAAATGTGTCTGAACTTGTGAGAGGAGTTAAAGCTTCTGTGCTGGCTTTTCCCTCTCTTTTAGGGTCACCTCTGCTGTATCACCGCTGTCCTGGATCTTCACCTCTCCAGCAGAGATTAAATTCAAATATTCATACATCAACAATTAAACCTGAGGAATTAAAAGCACCATTTTAAAGCCAGTTCCACGTGAAAATGAATATTTAAAACTTAATATAAGTTTTGATTTAATATAAAGAAAAAATGTCAATCTGTTCCTTCTCCTCATGATTAGAACATTTAAAATAAAATATAAGGAATTCATTAATCATTTCTTCATACTCATAAAGCATTTATCTGCTTGTTAAATGTAACAGAACTGCACCTTTGTTTTATCTTTGCCAGGAGCTACTTCACGCAAGGAATTTCTAAGATGATTTCAAAAAATACTTTGCACTAGATAAAAGGAAATAAATAGAGAAACCAACTTACTGTCAGTGAAATCAGTTTGTGCTTATAGAAACCATTAACATTGCTGTAAAGAATTCTAGGTAAAGTTAAGATTTCAAATTAAATTCCAGAGATGACACAGCCAGACTTATGTAAGGGTCCTGGATGAATATCCTTTCATTATCCATGGGTTATTTCACCAACATCCTCGTGCTCAGTCTATGATCAGACTATAATTTAATCATGATTCAAAGATAAAATATTTGAAAAAACCTCAAACTTATTCTTACAATGATGGACTCCAGAAAAAAAAAAAAAGCATTTTGGAGCTGCCTTATCTGTGGGCACTCACAGCATCCCTGCTTTTATCAAACATCTGAGATGTGGAGTTTTGTGACAAGAACCCTCCACTGTGGGGGGTGTAAAATGAAGCATCTCCACGGCAATATTCCAAGAAGGGTGAACAGAAATCCTATCAAGGATCTGAGAACTCCCCAAATTAACTCCACAAAGCAATGTGCCCTCTCAGGGCTCTGCTTTGTTTTCAGCATTTAAAACGAAGTCCCAAGGTTTTGTTTGAAGGATTCACACGTCCAAAGGGAGCAGCTCTGCCCCTGTGTCTCCCCCAGAATTCCAGAGACATCAAAGGCAAGGTGGCTCTGTTCAGAATGGAGGTGTTTTCACAGGGTTAAAGAGGGATAACACACTCCTCGTGTGCTGATCCTCTCCAAAGGTTTCATCCACTCTGAAGACAACAAACACTTAAAAAAGGAGGGAATAACAGATGGAAAAGGGACATTCAGCACCATTCTTCAATGGCTTCTCTGGAACATTATGGTGCCCATATCCCCATAGATCCATATGGAAGTTCAAATATCCCAATCCTAAAAATTGGAGCCTGACATGGCTCCTTCTCCAGCACAGCTCCATCCTTCATGCAGCTCCATCCCTGTCACAGCTCCATCCCTGTCCCTGCCCCATCCCTGTCCCTGCCCCATCCCTGCTGTCTGAGGATGTTTTCCCTCCTCCAAGGCCCTCACTCTGCTGCAGTGCCCTACTTTCCTCTTCTGCTTTGCTAAAGTTCAGATAAAAAACCCATCCAGCCAAAACCCCCAAGTGCCTGAACAACAAGCCCATGAACAAAGCAGTGAGTGACTACTTTTTAACATGGGATTGAATGTTCTTAAGCAGTTCTGGAAAATAAATAACACTCAAATCCTGTAATTCATTCTTCTATATCTGAGGCAATACAATGTGCATTTTTTGTAGCTTGGCTTTTTGTTTCCAATAGCTTTGTAATAGTCTTATCCAAAAGATGAACTGCAAATGATTTTTCTTTTTTCCTTGGATTTTTTTTTTTTTGGCATAAGGTTCTTTTCTCTCTTGGAAACAAAGATTTAAAGAACAGAGATTTTGTTTTAAGATCTACAGCAAATAGGCCTTAGGTTTGATTATTTGCATTTGAATATTAGAAGACTTTAAATAATCTGCCTGTGAAAGACAAATAAATTAAGTCTTCAGAACTGAGAGAACAGAGTTTTAATCGTGTTTTCTGAGAGGAAAAGGATAAACTGTAAAATGTAGGTTATTACTGCTCTCTGAAATATCATTGCAGTTGCAGAGTGAGAAGATAGAATGATCTGAAAACTGTTTGGGCATTTGAAAAAAAAATGAAAAAATATTTAAAGTACCAGAGAAACTGAAGGTTTGTAATAAACACAGCATGCTCTGGGGAGGAATGATGATATAATTGTTGGGATGAGTCCCATAGTTATAGGGCATGGCCATAACAGACAACAGAGGGAGTAAAACCAGTTTAACACAGATTATTTGGATTATACTGGTTTAATATACACATATATACTGGGTTTGTACATGGTCCTAAACTAGTAGAAAACTGCAGGCCAAAAAACACTTCATCCTTTGAATCCAAAATTCCATCCTGACTATCCAAGCAGTTGGTTTAGCTCAGTGGTTATGGATATTGCTCTACCACGGGTCTAATTCCCACATCCCACATGGAGAACTTCACCACTTTTAGTGGCTTTGCATCAGTGTAGGATGAAAATCCACCCACAAAACCAGGCAGTGGGAGCAGTTCCAATCACAGGACATCTGGATCATCTCTGCATAACAGCATTTCCCACTGCCTTAGTGCTGACCAGCTGCACAGAGGTGCTTTTGGGCCTGTCAGTGCTCCAGGATTCACTCCTGCTCTCCACTCTCACTCCTGTGCCCCGTCAGCCTGGCTGGGGTTTAATGGCAGCTCTTGCAGCAGCACCAGAGAACCCAATTATGCAAAATGAAGCTGGTGATAACTGGGCCATTCCTCCATGGGAAGCCTCGATTTTATGGTCTGGAAATGGAGATGGAGGAATGGTAAAATCTTATTTACAGAGCAGATCCCTCCCTGGGCAGTTAGAGCAGCAGAGTCTTCCAAAAGTGGCTGCAAACTGATTATCCCAACAGTTGTCCAAAGATTTATTAATTGTTTCAATCAGGGAGTCCAATATTCTGTTAAAATAACTTCTTGTTTTTGCATTGGAATGTCTTAAATCTTGACCATCATGGCTTTGCTTTAAAAATCATTTTTTCTCTTGAAATAACTGACAAAACTATTTGTGGCAAGAACAGCCTGAGATATCCAAGATTTCCGTGCACTCAAGAGTTCAAAAGTAGTTATCTTCTACCCCTACCTAACAAAACCTCCCTGAGTTTGTTAAAAACGAAAGATTTCAGGACAAAGTATCCAAAAATCCAAACACTTGTAATACTCTCAGCTGTGACCAGAAAAGGAGATGCAAAAACTTGACAAATCCTACCTCAGAGGAATCCATCATGTTCCAGCAGAAACAATACCCAGCGATCAGAAAAGTTGTTTGACATTATTCTGTGAAGAAAAGGACATTTGTAAAGGGATTCGTGAGAATTAGAACCAAAATCTGAAAAACAAATAGGATTTGATGATGAAGCTCCCATACAGAAGTTACAAAATGCTCCCCCAGCTTAAATCTGTTAGAATGCATTATATAAGGACATATAAAATCAGCTATAATCTGTATAAATACAGCGCCTGCAGCTTTGTTCATGGAGTAGGGACATGAGGAATTACATCTCTTCCCAGGGAAGTTCCCCAGCCAGGAATTTGCCTGCGAAATTGAAGACAAAATACGTGATAGGAGTACAGAAAGCAAGAAAATAAAGGCCAGAAGGATGATGAAGTGCTCAGTGTGCATCAGCACCCTGGCTCCTATTTTACATGTAAATATTGCAGCAAAAACAGATTTTAAGAGTTTGGGGAGAAGTTAAAAAAGTAGATTTGCACATGAACAAAGATGGCTGATTTATTGACTGAGTATTTTTAGCTGCACATGGGAGCTGTTGTCCCAGTGTGATCCTGGCAGGAGTCAGGCCTGGAAGAATAAATGACAAAAATAAGATTTCAGAGATCTACCAGCTGTTAACAGCACTAGAAACAAATCAACCTATAGCTGAAACAATTTAAAATAGAAAACCTGGCTGAGAAATTCATAGGACTAAATTCCATGCTCCATAAAATGGACTGGGAGAGGCATTATCAGCTGGTTTTTCAGCGGGTAAGATAGCCCTTATCACAAAAGATGTGATATGGACAAGACTTGTGTGTGGAAGCAGATATCAGAGACCTACCATGGAAACAGCAAGTGAAGCCTGAATATCAGAAAAGTTTTATTAATGTCTCTTTTTACTGTTTGCAGTAATCTTTGCAGTCAATTTCTGAATTAAAACATTTTGATTTCCACCAGCACTGACACCGTGCTGAACTTCACCTTGCAAGAAATCTCTGTGGGTCGAGCGTGTCCCAACATCCTTTTAACACATTCCCACTTTTCCTGAAAATGCCAGGAATTGTTCCATTGATCCCCAAAGTGCTCAGATCAGCCCCAACATCCTTCTAGCACATTCCCACCTTCCCTGAAAACTCCAGGAATTGTTCCATTAATTCCAAGAGCACTCAGATCAGCCCCAACATCCTTCTGGCACATTCCCACTTTTCCTGGAAATGCCAGGAATTGTCCCACTGGTTCCAAGAGCACTCAGATCAGCCCCAACATCCTTCTGGCACATTCCCACCTTCCATGGAAACTCCAGGAATTGTTCCATTGGTTCCAAGCACACTCAGATCAGCCCCAACACATCTTTAGCACATTCCCATTTTCCCTGGAAATACAAGGAATTGTTCCATTGATTCCAAGAGCACTTGGATCAGTCCCAACATCCTTTTAGCACATTCCCTCTTTCCCTGGAAACTCCAGGAATTGTTCCATTGTTTCCAAGAGCACTCAGATCAGCCCCATGGGACTGGAAGATAAATGTGTTTCACATTCCAGAGCCAATCCTCAAAAAGAGGCTGCAGGCAGATGAATGCCTTCACAGCCACTGTTTCCAAAGTGCCAATAAAAAATGGGGAGGAGAAGGGATTTCTACTCCAGACAATCTATCCCTAAAAAAATAATCTCTGGGAAAGTGCTGCACTCTCTTAGTGGCACGTGTGGAAGAGGTTTTACAGTGAATTCTGTGAGCCAGAGAGAAGTTTGATAAGGGATTCCATCTTTGGTAAGAGGATCCATGTTTACCCCTGAAAGATTTTTTCTACCAAGGTTGTTGACACAGAAACCAAGAAAGAAAGAAGGATAAATAAGAGAAACCTGCAACTACTCCAATGAGCACTTTGTCTCTTGTGACCAATGAGTAAAGTGTAAACTTACGAGCTTTGTAAGAATGAATAAAAAGTATGCATGCTATAATAAAACCAGTTTGAAGCCTTCTGAAAATGGAATGTGTTGCTTTGTATTTTCTCTGTCTCAGCTATGCCAGGTGTGGATATTTCTTCCACTCAAGGAAGTGTGTATGGATCAGGGAAGTCGTGGCTATCCCAACCCTGAAAGTGTCCAAGGCCAGCTTGGAGCAACCTGGTCTATGGAAGGTGTCCCTGCCCATGGCAGGGATGGGTTTTAATCTCTCTTCCAACCCAAACCAGTCTGGAATTTTGGGTTTTTTTGCTTTTTCATCAAGGTTTTGCTGCTGATCCAATCAGGCAGCACAAGGTGACCCAGAGCTGGCAGGTCACAAAGAAGTAGCAGAGCACAAATAGCAACTGCTTATTTCAAATTAGTTCTGGTCAATATAAGGACTTAAAGATTTACCCAAGACAATTGTCAGATAATTTCAAATAATGGGGGTATCTGAGAAAACTGGTCTCTGCTGGTGGATGTTCTCTGAAATCACATTGATCCAATGACTTATGAATTATTTATTCAGCTGTGCCCTTAACCTGAAAAGTGGGAATTATTGATTTTGCTTCATATATCATATCATGGAACCCAAATAAAGGGAAAAATACCATGAAAAAATGGCAGGGAAACAGCCCCTCAGCCTGTGTTCATCTGTCCTGTAACAGAGAAAGGTGGGGAGTTTGCAACAGCAAATTCAGGGAGTGATTCTGATTTTGTGGCATCTGCAAAACACTGTAAAGAGGATTTTTCTTTAGACTTTGAATAGCAGAAAAATGCTTTTTGGTTCAGATTGAAAATAAAAATATTTGACTAATTTCAAACAGAACCACTGTTCTTAAACTAAAACTTCAACATCCAAGGAGAACAATGAAGGGTTTGTGTCACTGGATGAACGGGCATGGGCTGGGAAAAAGCAATCAAACCTTAAAGAGAATTTCTATGGAAAAGCTGCAAATATTTGTTTGTTTTTAGCAAATATTTGTTTGTTTTAGAGAACAGTAGAAAAGGACAGGAAGAAACAACATAAGTTACAGTAAAAAAAAATTAATATGAATTCCTTCTCATTAATACATAATACATAAAATGACACAAAGTTGTGTCATTAAAAAACCAAAAAAAACTCCAAAAATATTCTGATTTTAAAACTGTATTCCCATGTCCCACAAAGGAAAATACTGACTTTTAAATGTTATATTTTTAAATATGAAATTTTAAATAAAGTACTCATTAGTTAGGTGACTTCTTTTGACTCCAGTGATAATCACAAAACCTGTGAGGAACACTTGGACTTATATTTTTCATGGCTTCATGCAGCAAAATTTGGGACTCATCACTCCAAAATTGTCTCCAGCTGTTGGAAAACACAGGAAAAATACATTAAGGAAAAGCATTATACAATATTTGGGGGTTTTTTTGTCAAATATTTTCATTGTGTAGTAAAGTAACACCTTTATTAATTCAAATAAACCCTCAAAGTCCTGAAGGTAAGAGTCAGCTTTAAGGATACCTTGCCAAAATTTGCTAAATTCCTCTGAAATTTATTAAAAAATAGTTCATAACCTACAATGAAATACAGGGCTTAAAAATAAATCATTTGGGGGTGCATGGGGATGTCACATCTATGGAATGGAAGATCTCTTCCTACAGAAAATTTCAATGAACTGTGGAGGAAGAATTGAGTATTTTATTCTCTGTCCCCTTCCCTGCTCTGGAGTAAAACCCATCCTGTGAGGGCTAAAAATAAAAAAAAAAAAACCAGAAAAAAAATCAATATATATATTTCTTTTTTTCAGATCACTGTTGGCAAATTAGATCCCCATTTCTTTGGGAGAAATTGCTTTAGCACAAATCATCTCTATCAAATGAGATTTCAAATATCTTGTGTTTCCAAGGCTTTCACAGCTGCTTACATAACACAGTTACTCTATAGGAAGAGTTATCTCTGTCCTGGATTTGCTGACACAATCTCAGCATCATAATTCACATTCTGGGAGATATTTTGGCTGCGTGTGCTTAGCTGGTGCACTTTGGGGACTTCTGAGGTTGGGTTTGCCATGGAAACCCCATTGACTGATGGCCAAATTTTCCAAAGAGAGGCACCAAGATAATTCCATTTTCCACAGCTGATGGACAGTGGGACAGGAGGAATTTGAAATGATCCCACTGTGGAGGTGGCCACGTCAGGAAACCGCTGGGAAAATGCTGATTATTTCACCTGGGGAGTGGAATTGCCTCACAGAGAACATTGGGTGCTGCCCTGGGGAGTGCCAGGGTGACAGAGCAGGGAGGCAGCACAGACTGAGCTCACAGACAATGGGATCATGCAGGAGAGGATGGATAATTTAATATCAGGTCTTGTTGGGAATGTGTTGTCCTGCTGTGTGACATCATTTCCAGCAGGGCTGGGAGCACACAGCATTTTGTAGGTTTACATCTCAAACACAATTCTTCTTCTTCTGCCAAGTGGGCAGGAAGGCACTGCCCAGGACAATCAAACTTCAACATGCGTTTGATAATTGATAAAATTTGATCGTTGATTTTTGAGATGCCCACCTGCAGAGCTGCCCCAGCACAGGAGGGACCTGGAGCTGCTGCAGAGAGCCCAGAGGAGGCTCCAGGATGAGCAGAGGGATGGAGCAGCTCTGCTGGGAGGAAAGGCTGGGATTGTTCACCTGGACAGGAGAAGCTTTGGGCTGAGCGCAGGGTGGCCTGAAGGAACTGCAGGAAAGATGGAGAGAGACTTTGGGGAAGGAATGGAGGGACAGGACACAGGGAATGGCTCCCACTGCCAGAGGGCAGGGCTGGATGGGATCTTGGGGATTAGGAATTGTTCCCTGGCAGGGTGGGCAGGGCTGGGATGGGATTCCCAGAGCAGCTGTGGCTGCCCCTGGATCCCTGGCAGTGCCCAAGGCCAGGCTGGACATTGGGGTTGGAGCACCTGGGGCAGTGGGAGGTGTCCCTGCCATGGCAGGGGTGAAAGGAGATAACATTTCATGTCCCCTCCCACTCAAGCCATTCTGGGATTCTATGCAGAAAACCACAAAATTTGCAGTTTCAGTCCCATTCCAGAGTTTGTGGATCCCTCTGGGCTCTGCCAGAGTTGCTCACTTTCAGTTTTTCCCTCAAAGACCTGAATTATCCAAGTGCCAGCTGAAGGCTCCATCACCGTGTGCTCTTGGGGCAAAGCAGCAGGAGAGGCACTGAAATTTCAAATTTTAATATTTTACCATTTATTTTCTTTTTGTGAAGAAATGAAATTTCACAGAATTGCAAATTAATGGAATTTTGTCTGCCAAAAGACAGCAGGATTTGATTTTTTCCCCCCCAGTCTGTCAGAAATATAAAAGAAAGCCTTTTTCTCCTAAAACAGGAATTATCACTGAGTAGAAATAAACACATTTTACAATTTATGATGCACCAGTGTTCAAGCTTCTGAATCAAAACATTGCTGTTTGGAGCTGTGCCTTCCTTCACCTCCTTTTAAATCTCTTTTGTAGCACAAATTCCTTTCTTTTCTCTCTTACAGGTGGAACAGGGGCTGATAGCAAAAAATTAATCTATTCAACAGCAGCAGAATTTGTCAAAGCTTGATCTATGGCTCACTCTGCCTCCAAAAAACAGCTTTTCATAGAAAGTTGATGTGCTTTTTTCATTACTGAGGCAGCTCTCTATTTCATAGCAGCGTTCCAACACGTGCTATTGATCTGTGTATTGGAACAATTCTTACAGTTCAGGCTGGCCTGTGGGTTTATTAAACATTTACTGGCATTTTCTCCAAGGTCAAGGCCATGCACGTGCCTGGATAAAGCCAATGAAACACAAGGGGCACATTCTCTATGGTTCTATATTGTTTAAAACTGAGAAGTACTTGAATCACAAAAAATACAGATTTAGAGAGCAAATGGATTCACTTAAAGCACATTTCATCTGGGACATGTTTATGCAACGAATCTGGACTTAAATTCAGATGTAAGGTTTGAAGACCTGTCGCAGACATTCTCTTTGTGAAAAATCCTTTCATTAGGATTTTTCCTTCTGAGAATCTGTGGCCTCAGAGATAGACAGAAACAATGGGTTATCTGCTGCTGTGGAATGCAACAGGTCAGTCTGGATTGGCCCAGCTTGGATGTTTTTAGTTAGTGGCCAATCCAGGA
>JAWWEY010000013.1:2113913-2131812 GCA_035582745.1 Loriotus luctuosus | reverse complement strand
TCCTTGGTGCCCAGCTGGAGCAGGAATTGTTTTGTCTCCCTGCTCTGTGCACAGAGCTCACCATCCCCTCATATGAAACCTAGACTTACACCCAAAGGCCACTTCTTGTCTCCAACCCTATCTTCAGTTTCTTTAACTCCACAAACCCTGATCTTTGTGAAAAACACCATTAAGGATGAATCTGGGTAACCCAGAAATTTTCATTAATTATCTTGGTAAGAACTAACAAAAGAGCAGATATAATATATGAATAGAACAATACCAACATTACCAAGGCCTCTCCAACACCACAATTTTAAAAAGGTCTAAAAAAAAACCTAAACAATTACTTTGAGAATGTATAACATAAATGGAAAAGCAAGATCTTCTGTTGCTTTGAATATTGAATTTTGGAATATTTGCAATTTTGAATACAAAAATTATGTTCTTCTTAAAGTTATGTGCAGTGGTATTTTTCCCAGATAATTGATTTAATAACCAGGCATAGACATTACTTGAATTCAGCACTGCAAAAGGGATTCTTCAGCACCCTGTGTAAGTGATTTCTGTGTCAGAAAAGATACCTCACATTCTTTTCAAATGAGAAGAAAATACATTTAATTTGAGAGCATAACATCTGATGCCACTCAAAGATAACATTTCTTTTTTCCTCCCAGCACTTGATTACTTTTTCCACTAATATGATTTATAAACAAAAACAAAAAAACAGATTTAAAAGAAAACCAAGACACATCTTAACTATTACTTTGATAATGCTAATATGCCCTTTAAAATGGAGTCCAGCTGGGAAATTGAAAGGGTGACAAGTGGAACCAACTTGTATTAGCTTGGCATGAGACCAGTCACTGGCATGGCCTAAATGACAGTGACTGCATCTGGGAAGGGCTTGATAAGGAAATCCTGTTACAGTGCACTGCTAGATTATTATTTTTTCTTCCCCTCCTTAAATTACATCTTACATGATTTTTCTCTTTTTTTTTTTTTTGGTCATTTCTGCATTTTTTAGACAACAAAATTGTTTCATTTGAAACACTTTTGATTAAGCAAATGCCTCAATGATAGCTCCCAGCACTTTCTTTAAAGTGAGGGGAAAAAAAGTCTTATGTAAACTAATCTGATCACTCAAAGACTTTGGCTGGGCATCCTTCCAGTCAGAAGTTTAAAATTTATGATAGTGGTTTACAAAGTACCTTCCAAAGCGAGGGGAAGTGAGAGCATAAGCTCTTTAGATGACCTTGATCTCTTCAGCTTCACTGGAGGCCATCCCAGGGGAAGGATTCTGTGTTTCCAGCAGAGATCAGCCTGGAGAGGTCACTGATGGAAACTCAGGGTGTGCAGAGGTGCTGGGGAGGCACCAGTACCAGCTGAGTTCCCTGAGGGTGCAGAAGAAGGAGAAAAAGGAGTAAATTGAGAGGGTCTTGTCAAAGGCTCTCACCCAGCTGATCCAGCTCTGGTTCCAGCTGGATCTGTCACCGCTGTTCCTCCCCCTTACACACAAATCTTCATCTCCAATTAAGCTGTCCTGTGACTTCACGGGTCTCACCAGCCTGTCACAACTTTGTCAGGAGAGGTGGAGTGTTTAAAATAACCCTCCTGCTGCTGGCATTTGTGTTTCTGAGGAATAAACACCATGCCTGCCACCTCTGACTTCCCCAGGCTTGCTCTGACTCTGAATCACAGCACAGAGCTCAGGGTCCATCACCTGAACATTGATCCAAGGGATTTTTAGTTTCACCCCATTCAATGTGCTGGACAGTGGCAACGTCAAAAATACAAGCAGAAGAGCCAGCAGAGAAAGAAGCAGGTGAGACACACAAATTCCAGATATTGGGGTTTATTTCATCCTTAAGGGTGGCTGAATTAACGAGAAGAAAAATGAAACATAAAATAATCTGAGTTAAAAGTAGAAAAATGAAACAAAATAATCTGAGTTAAAAGTAGAAAAATGAAACAAAATAATCTGAGTTAAAAGTAGAAAAATGAAACATAAAATAATCTGAGTTAAAAGTATAGCTGACTTTTCTCCAGGTCTCTGGGTTGCATGCAGGCTCCTCAGGAATTTCTGGAACTGCTAGACAATTTCAGTCAGATCTGTCAGATTAAAGGTATAGAACGTAATTATCTTCTCATTAAAAAATTGATTAAAAGGCATACAAGAACACTGCAGCATGTTAATGCAAAGGCACCACGTTCTGCATTAAAAGATGCAGAGCAAGTTTGCTGAAGAGGCTGGAGCATCCCAGACTCAGAAGGAGCTTTGGCCAAAGCTTATCCAGGCTTCAAGATCCTTATCTTCTCCCTATCTAATGGCATTTTCCTAACTATGCTCTGGAAAAACAGTGCTCCTGCTCCTTGGAGAATCCCAGGATGGTTTGTTTGGAAGGGACATTAAACCCCATCCCATCCCACCTTCCACATCCCAGGCTGCTCCAAGCCTCATCCAGCCTGGCCTTGGACACTGCCAGGGATCCAGGGGCAGCCATGGCTTTTCTGGGAATTCCAACCCTCCCAGGGAACAATTCCTTCCCAATATCCCATTAAACCTGCCCTCCTCCTTCAAAGGTTCCTTGCACTGGCTGGATTTTCACAGGAACTCTTGGACTTCTGAGCTTTTTAGGAAACTTCAAAGATACGGGATAAAATCAAAGGAAATTTCCAAAGCTCCTTTAAAAACATGAATAAAATTGGAACTCCTGTTCTGGAAACCACGTTGCAGTTTCAATACTGCAAGATATTTTCATCTTCATTTCTACTCCGTTTTTCTGTGTCGTGTTGAGTTCACCTTTCAGGAAACTGTGGGTAAAAATAGGGTTCTGTTGTCAGATGGATTCCAGCCATCACAGGACACCAATGCTCCCAAACAATCCCAAATCCTGTCAAAGTCCCTGGGAAGAATCTGAGGAACTTCAAATGGCCTGAATGGTTCAATATTTTGATTCGCTGGTATTTTACCAAGCACCTGCTACAAGAAGATGCATTTTCCTTTTAAACTGGGCAATATTTCAGCCACCTTCCAATCCATTTGGCCCTATAACTTCTGTCAGGTGCAAATTAAGGTAAAATATTACCCAGGCCAAACCCAGACTGCCTGGCTGGCTCTGACTAATTTTCCAGTATGGTTTTATGCAAATGTGCATCCTAAAGCATTGATTTAGCTAAACGTGCACAGCCAACATTGCTCCTGGCTCCCCCAGTCATTAATTTAATATTCATTTCATATTCCCAAGAAGTAGAGAAGTTATTTTACATCACTATGGAGATTAAATGACTGACTTGGAGAAATTCAGTAAATTTGTGAAAATGCCAGGGACAGAATCCAGGTCTCCTGCCTAATTCCACAAAAACCATTCTTCCAGGCACCATGCACTGCAGCTGCACCAGTGGAAATGCAGAAGTTAATTACTCTCAATTCTTGTCCAATATAATCTATTTACTTCTTCTTCAGGATTAAAACTAATGTTTTGTCCTAGTACAAGCCCACTTTTTCTCAATAAATTCAACATTTCAGGTGCTTTGCTTTGTTGTTGATAGAATCTTTATGCAGAAGACCACAACTTAGGTTGAATCTTTAGCCTATAAATGTTGATTATGTTGATTGAGTTAATTAGGATTCAAGCCTTAAAATAAGGCATTTTATACCTGGACAACAATTAAAACCTCTTGTCACATTATTTATTAGTTTTCAAGCATTAGGAGATGCCTCCTCTTTCATGCAGCCTTTCAGCAGCTGAAGATTTTTACATCTATAAATATTTAAATCACCTCAATATGTTCTCCCTGTACACGAGCTGCTGCTGAAGCTACATTTGTTTTAGTTTTCACTCTGAATAAAGACAAGCCAACTGATTGTGATCTTTTCCTCCTGGTTCATTTGCCACATGGTTTTAAAAGGGACAAAGCAAACACACAAAGCTGACAAGGAATATGAAGCTTCCTCCCCACTAAACCTGATTAAAGGAAGTCGTCCTGAAGTTAATGTCAATGGAAATATCATGGAAACATGACTGCTTGTGGTATTTCCAATGGAAATACCAAACAAAGAGCTGTCCAAATACTACTCCTCCTGTAAATATCATGAGGATATTTGCTGCTCAGCTCAAAGGCAGGAGGATAAAATGGAGAAGAGGAAGGAGAAGAGCAGAGAAAGGAAAGAAAAGTGGGGAAAGCTGAGGAGCAGAGTGTGGCAGAGCCCTCTTTGAGGATACAAAACAACAGAAGCAGAGGAAGTTCTCAGTAATATAATCTGAATTTAAGGGTTGGATAGGACTAAGAACTCCTCAGGAAATGAGTGAAAAGGAGGAAAGCACAGAAGATTGAGCTACAAGACCATCCAGGCTGGTGTTGAGCAGCTCCAGAGAGCTTTCCAGGCTCCCCATCCCTGGAAGTGCCCAAGGCCAGGCTGGACAAGGATCACCTGGGACAGTGGAAGGTGTCCCTGCCCATGCATGAGCTTCAAGGTCTCTGCCCACACCAACCACTCTGGGATTAGAATCTCAGACACTGAGGTGGGAAAAGCACACTGGGAATTGAGGTGAGAATGAGATGGGAGAAGAGGCATTTTAAAGCTTTTCAGAAGTAATGTAAATGTACACAGACCCACACTCCCCTTGTCAAAACACCTGAACAGTCCTTACTTAAGGCACTGATTCAGCCTAGGAGACACATTTTGGTATTTTCATGCATATGTATTTTTTAAGTGTGTATAAATATATACATAAAGCAATTTTCCTGACAGTGTTTTCTTGTCAATGGAAATGCATTGCAACACTTATCTTGATCCATCCTCCCAGTACATTATTCCAGAAGCCAAAATGTATTAATGAGAAAGAGACTGTACAGCCCAAATCCTTGTTGATTTTCTCAGTCCATCCTACACACAATAAAATTAGCACTGGGCAGCTTTAGATGCATATTTACAAGTTTCAGTTTTCAGCTCTTGTACAGAAACAAGACAAAATATGAAGAACTGAGGCTATTATTTAATTTCTTTTGACATCAGTCTTTCCAGATGATTGATTCTGCTTTTTTTCCAACACAATTATAAACGTACAGGAAGTCTAGAAGAACTTTTGCAGTGTAAAAAACACTCAGAGTGAGAGGAAACCCCATTCACAAGTGAAAATTATTTGTATTCCACTGCTGTAAAAATAAACTGAGTACTTCACCAGTTTTGCAGCATGGATTAATAATGCATAAATGTTCACAAATGGTGGAGAGGAAAGCTTCAGTCATTCCAAAATCCTTCTGATCAGTCAGCATTCCATAAAATGTCATGGAGGAAGAAGGAAGCTTTGGAGAGCACAATGAACACTCTGCTACTGAACTATTATTTATGACTCACATTGAATTGATAAAAAATTATTCCTATTAAAATTCCTCCTGGATGTCTCACACACATACCAAAGAGTTCTGCATTGAGGCCAGAGAGTCTAAAAGATCACAGAACTAGAAGTGGAAGAAGGAAGAACTCACCAAGTGGTTTCACAGAACAAGAAGAACTGAGAGGAGCCACATCTCCAAACTGCCCAGAGAGCTCTGCCTCCCACCTGCTAACACAGGTATAAAGACAAAAAAAGTGACATTTAGCTGCCTTGCTTCTTAAAAAAATTAAACTTGAAGTTAATACCATTTACAAAATAAATATGCAGGACAAATTAAGGATATATACTACATGAGTATGTAATTTGAACTATATATACAAAACGAATATGCATTGCAAATTAAATATAAATTAAATCAAATCTTATCATTTCCAACCTCTCACTCTTCCAAAATAGATAAGACCTTGTCACCCTTTAAATGTATTCAAGTGCATGATACCTTCAAAAGAGCTTCATTTATCAAGCCAAGATGAAAAGAAATGTACTTTAATTAGAGGGTTTGGTGGGTTTTTTTGTAGCTGCATCAAGTTGAGAACATAAAGCAGGCAGCAAACAGCTCAGAGATACACAAGCACCTTTAAGATTCACTTGGCATAAGGGTTTTATTGATCCTGGTGTGATGAGATCCCATTTAAGACAGAAGCCATTCCATTCTCAAGGATCCTCAGACTCTTCCTCCAACTCACCTGGGACAAGCCCCACCTGAATTCAGAAACTGATGGTAGCAGGGATTCTCTTTCCAGAACCTCCCATGAACAACACAGCAAACGTTTTAACTTTTTTTGTTTTAAATGTTTCATTTTCTAAGCTGGCTGAGGGATATAAAATGTACCTGGGGCTTGCAGTCAGGTGTTCCCAAAGTTCACAGATTTGCCTGTCAAGAGCCTGGGTTCAATTTCACCTTGAAATTGATGCTGGTTTTTTTTCCTACTAAAAAAACGTCTCTTAGCCTAATACTTCAGGGTTGCTGATGACAAAATAATACAGCAGAAATTTAATAAAGCCCTTTTTCTATAGGATAAAGCCTGTGGAACTGACAAGGTGTACACTATAATTAGCAATCTGCACCTTCATATACTTGTTGCCTGAACAATAAGCTCAAAACCTGAGGTATCTCTCCACATGTCAGCAATCCTTTCACCAGCACAACTTGCATACTGATGAATATTATGTAAATGAATTTACAGATAAAAAGGAAAAATACCTATTCTGATGCAAATCACACCCAGCACATAAGCAGTGGGAGTGACTGAAGCCTAAATGCCTCTTGTGCTTTTTCACAGCACACACAAAAAAAAATACAGGAAAAAGCTGTCTGCATGTTCTCACTGCTGCTGACATGGAACCATGAGAAATCAAAAATTTAAAAAAGCCAATGCACAACAAACAAAACATGGAGTATTTGCTTTAGTTCCTGTTTGTTCAATATCAATATGACACCAAACAGCTGCCCCCGTGGTGAGGCTGAGGTTTGGAGCTTTTCAGCTGCTGTGAGCATGACAATGACACTGCTCTGGGCAGCTTGAGTGCTGCTCTGGAGAGCCCAGGGATATTTTCTGTGATGCTTTCAGGGATGCTTTCAGCTTTGGTGCCACCAGGGACCTTCTCCATCCCTTCCTCTGCCTCTACTCCTGCAAAGCTGAAGAGAAAAAGTTAAAGACAGACTTGGACCTAAATTAGGTGGAGGAAAACCACAGCCCCCAAAATGCATCTTTCCTACATTCATTTCAAGTAACAAAAGGAAAGTTCAGTAGCTAAATCAGTAAATGTTGCTGAACACACAATTCTGTTAAAGCGGCAACTCAGAAGAAGAAATCAGCTGCAGTAGGGAAGAGAAATACTGGAGTATTTCTCTGCTGAAGAGAGCTGTGCCAAAGCACAGCTGGAGCTGTGAACTTCCCAGATAGAAAAAAGGTAATTTTTACCACTTTGTACCTGAATATTTCCCTCCTAAAAATCCTGGGGCAAAGCAGGCAACAACTGCCAGAACCAGACATCACAGTCTCAAGCCGCACCAAGGGAAATTTAGGTTGGAGATTAGGAAAAAGTTTTTCATATAAAGAGTGATAAAGTTCTGGAATGGCTGCCCAGGGAGGTGCTGGAGTCCCCATCCCTGGGTGTGTTTAACAAAGCCTGGATGTGGCACTGGGTGCCAGGGTGTAGTTGAGGCGTTGGGGCTGGGTTGGACTCGATGGTCTTGAAGGTCTCTTCCAACCTGGTCATTCTGTGAATTCTGTGAAAACATCTTGTGATGTTTATGGACCTTCAGAGGGATCAATAACACAAAGCTTTGCTACAGGACTGCATTTCCTGTAATGCCTCAAAGTGCCTCTCACCAATTCCCAGGCACTCTGGAGCCTGCTGTCCCTTTGGCATGGCCCTTCCAGAGGGAATTTACAGGCTCTGCTTCTTCCACTGCTTTTTTTCCCCAAAATTTATGTTTAATTTGGGTCAATCAGTTTTCCTTGTCCTGTAACCCCTTCCAAAAGGGAGCAGATTACTCCAAAATCAAAGTGCAATCTAAGAGTTCAGTCTGGTGCACTAAATGACATTTCCTATAAGGAAAGTTGATGGCCTTTCAGGTTTAATAAATTAATTCAGAAAACAAACAAAAAAAGCCAAGGAAAATGGATGCAAGTCTCAGAGTTTACATGATTCAGCCATGAGGGGTAACAAGGAACCAAAGCAGGAACTGTAATAATGTAGAAAATAGGAATTATATTGCTGTAAGAAGCCTCAGATATTAAAATATTTTTGAGTTGTCCTTTAATGCAAAAGCAACTTAAAGAAAATGCTTAACCAAATTCATCTGCACAGGGTCATTTTTTAAAATGGTTTAAAAATGTTATTAAAACAGACAAACCCGGGCACAAAAGAATGCCTGTAATTTTAGCAGATGATTACTAACTGCACTAATTAAGTAGCTTTAATTGACTCAATCCAAGTCAAGAGACAATTCATGTGAATATTGCTGCAAGACTCAGCAATCATCATTTCCACAAAGTAACTTTTAAATGAGTTATCCTGCAGCTTTTATTGCTCCCAGTCCATGATTTACAGATCCCCAGGGCCATGGATCACTACTGAGGCACTGGAGGCAATCAGGAAAAGTTTGGTCACTGCTCCTACACCTTCCCTGGAAACTTTGGAGGGTCCCAAGATTGTGGAAGATAAAGAAAATAAATGGGAACAGAGGGAACATATTTTCTGCTTTATTACTTCATTAAGCTTTCTAAATTTTTGAGCACTTTTAAAATATCAAACCATATCTTCTGGCTTTCCCCTGAAGAATTCCTTTTTTTTCTGCCGTTCTTAATTAAGAGATGGAATATTAAAAAATCATTTAAAGGCACAAAACCAAAATATTTTAATTTCTGCAACCATTGCTTCTAAAAATTAATTTAGATACCTTGAAATGTGACCTAATCTTATTAGTGGAAGTGGGCAGTTTAAAGTCATGGAATGGATGGGACTGGAAGGGACATTAAGGATCACCCAGTGCCACTCCTGCTGTGTGTAGGGACAAATTCCACTGTCCCAGGCTGCTCCAAACCCTGTCCAGCCTGGCCTTGGGCACTGCCAGGGATCCAGGGGTAGCCACAGCTGCTCTGGGAATTCTATTCCAGGGCCTGCCCACCTCACAAGGAGGAATTTCCTCCCAATATCCCCTCAATCCCTCTGGTAGTGGGAAGCCATTCCCACGTGTCCATGAACAATAAAACACCACCAAAAAAATCAATTAGCCAACAGCATCCCCACACACCAAACTCTGGATGAGTGGAGACACAGCTCTAGAACAGGAAGCATCAAGGCCTCTCCTTTTCTGCTGGCTCATGGTCAAGTGGGATTCCCTGGGATATTGGGAAGGAATTCCTGGCTGGGAGGGTGGGGAGGATCCCTGGCAGTGCCCAAGGCCAGGTTGGATTGGCATTGGAGCAGCCTGGGACACTGTAAGGTGTCCCTGCCATGGCAGGGGTGGAATTTGATGACATTTAAAGTTCCTCCCAAACCCAAACCAGTCTGGGATTCTGGGATTCATCCCCACCACACCTTCATTTACATTTGAAGCCTGACAAGAACAATTAGTCCCTCTACTTGCCATGAAACCCCTGCATGGATTTGCAGCCTGGTGTTTTATTGTTGTTCCCTCACTCCAACCTGAATGCATGCAGCATTCCTGGCAGCCTGCAGCACAAACCTCTCACTCTTTTATTTGCACTCCCCAGCTCTCTTATTTATCTTTCTTTTTAGAAATTTCAGGCTCAGAAGTTTAACAGAGCATTATAAAGTTCCCTTCCCAGGTCACCATTGAAAGGACCATATTTTCTCATTTATAGCCAGTGTTTTACAAGGGATCAAAACCTCCAAATTGAGAGGATAAAGATCTTACCTAAAGACATATAAGAAGCTTTGTACTAAAGGAACAACTTTAAGGTTATTTTAACTCAAACAAATGAAAAATCTGGACTAAAAGTGCAAATATGTAAAAGTAGATCAGTTGTTTCTGAATCTTTGAACTGGAACTGTGACTGCCTTAGAAATTGTTTAAACATATTTATTTCTGGTGCAGTCTTCTCTAAAAGGTAGAAAAACTAAACTTTTGCTATAATTTGTTCTCACATACTTTTTAAATTCTTTCCTTTTTTCTTGAAGATATCCCAGAAAAATGTTTTGTGGCCAACATTCTGTAGTAGGTTTAATTCATCCTCTTCTAAAATAAATAAAATGAGGGAATAAATTCATCTGAAATCTACTTGTCCATCCCTGAAGAATGTTCTTCTGTTCAGTCCCACAACATTCTTTCTCCTCAACTGCCTCTGTGGGGGAAAACAAAAATATGAAATTAAACTCACAATTTTTGACATAAAGACCTGCATCCTTCTTGGTTTTTCCTTTAAATATGGTGGTAAAATTTATAAGGGACAAGAGTGACAGTGCTGACACCACATTCTCCTTTTCATTTACTGGTTCTGGGAAGGGAAAGTCACACTTTTAGTCAGCTGGGAGCTTGGCAGGGCAGCTTCTGGTTGGAAAATCAACACATAAATAAGTAAATAAATCGAAGCACTGTCCAGATTTGAAATCCAGCTGTCAGGGGTGATGTTTTAGTACCACACCTGTAAAGTTTTACAACCTTTCCCTTTTCTGAACCTGATTTCTCCCCGTTCAGCCCAGGTGACTGAGCACAGAAAAGCAGGTGATGCTTTTCTCAGCACGAGGAGTTGCACAGAAAAGAGAAAAAAAAAGCCCAAAACCACAGGGAACAACTGCAACACAAAACTGAGCTGAGCCAGCCAGGAAAACCACTGAAACAACAAGAATGTATAACATTTGCAAGGAGGAGTAAAGAGGGATAAATAAATACAGGTAGCACAATGCCAGAGCTTTAGAGTTCTAATGAGGGCAGTCATTGAAAATTGATTTTCCCCTCTGTGCTGTTTTTGATGTGAATTCCAGCCATTTGTTCCCTCTGTCGTTGATGGAAGGAAATCGTTCTATTTGAGGAGAAGGTCAGTGCCTTTGCTTGGAGGGGTGGGCTCTGCACTGGGGTGGGCTTGGCACCTTGGGGATGGTGACAAACCCAAAACTCTCAGGCTGATGCAGAGTTTGAAAGGTGCCAAGAGGAGCTGGAGGCTGGAAAAGGCTCCAAAAATGTGGAATAATACTCGTGGGAAGGGAAACCCAGCAAAGAGACAACACCTGTGGAAGAAAGTTTCTCCCTTTGCCTGAAAAATGAAGATGTTATATGGCCCCACCATGCACTTTCCAGCTCTTTCTACCAAATATTCTTGGGGAATTATTAAAACTGTCTCATGCATGAAAAAAATATGATTTAAAATCAGAAAAACTGACAGAAGCTCCCTTCCTTCATCCCCAGAGACTCAGGCAGGGGTTTCAGCAGCACATCCAACACTGGCCCACACACCACTCCCCCCAAACACTTGTTCCCAGCCAGGAATAAAGATCTGCAGAGTTCCAAAGAAATCACATTTCCCCTTTCCTGACCAGAGCAGAGGGCTGGGCATGCCTCCTTCAGCAGCCAGCTGCACAGGAGCCCCTTTGGTTCAAGAGCATGAATAATATCAATAAACAGGGCTGCTCAGCATGAATAACATCAATAAGTTGGGCTGCTCAGCACGGCCCTGTGGCAGCTCACACGCTGCTGGGGTCAATAACAAAGATTTCCTCTAATAGGGCTGGGATGGGGCAGGAGCACAGAGCCAGAGCAGAGGATTCACACCAGCAGAGCCCTCTGAGCAGCTCTGAAGTAACAAAATGCAGAACGGGTCTGTTTTCCAAAGTGAAGCAAAAGGAATGCAGAAATGTTATTTCAAAGCTGTGAAAAACACTGATTATTGTTATTTTCTGGTTGTCTCCAAGCAGTACCAGTTCTCTTTCCCATCCAGATGTCCACACAGCTGTACTCAGAAATTCATATTTAGGAGCTTTTTGGGTTCTGCCCCACAGACCAAAATTATTCCTCTCCTGTCCAATAACCAGAGTACAAAGAAGGAAATAGGATTTTGCCAAGGCACAGCAATTCTGGCCCACTGCTCTTTGCTGCTTTTCAGCTGGATGTCACTTCAGATTAGCAAATTCTGCCCAAAGTGCAACACAAGCCCAACAGACCAATTTCTGTACTTTTTGTCATAATTCTCCATGCACTGACACTGGATAAATAAGACAGGTAATGTTCTAATACAGTTACGGTGACACAAATCAGGAAAAATTAATCTTTCTTCTTCACTAGCAATCAAATCAAATTCTGAGCTGCAATAAACCTTTAGGGTAAATACTTGAAGACTGGAGGATGAGTTAAGGGTGTAAAATTGGGCTAAGTAATGAGTAAATAGGTGCATAAACTGCATATAAATGTTTGATGAATGAGCTGAAGAAGGAGAAAATTATGTAGGGTAACAAAAGGGAGCACAGCTTAAAGGGAAATATCTCTCTGACAGTGACATATTAGATTGTGAAATTAGATTATAATATGAGATTGTCTCTCAAAGGAAGAAAGAAAAACATTATCATTTAGATAACTGAAGATATGGTTGGAGAAAATACCCCAAAAGCTGAAACATGCAGCAAATATCCCAGGATTTGAGGGGACAGTCTGAAAAATAAATGGTGGCAGAGTCCTGGCTCCAGTTTCCCAGTTTTTCTGCCACGGACACGAAGGGGATGATACAAATAGATGAGATATCTCCATTTAAAATATATCATTTATACAATGATCTATATATTCACATTGTATAAATAACTCTGTGCAGAGGAGAGGCTCCTCAAGCCAAGCCTATTGAGATTCCAAGAACACCAGACCTCGTTCTCCTCACAAGAACAAGAACATTTTGAAGTCAATTTGCATTTCATGGCCAGGGGCATCATTTGCAGGTGACTGAACAATCAATTAAAACAGCTTGAGTAGGTTTTTCTGTACTTTTCTTTTTCCATAGAACCAGGTCATTGCTGCTCATTCACATGGTTTGGGGCATTTCAGACATTATAAACACCAAGTTCTCCTCAAGATTTCTAGTGCTGACGTCTGGATTTATATTTTCTTTTCCTCAAGCTGGTGGGGAACTGAACCCACCCCTTGCACCATCCCCCAGACATCGATCAGCCTCAGCAGGGTTATGGATCTGTGCTGCTGCAACTGCTCTTAACTTCACTAATTAGCATTTACAATTTCAGTGCAGACCAGAAGGCCATCACAAAAAGCACCAGTGGTGACCCCATAGCCTTGGTTTTGGATAAAATAAAAACCAAGTCTTTGAAGGTGGGAAAAAAAGTGGGGAAAAAAGTGGAAAAATCCTTTCTGGTTTGCCCAGAAAGGGCAGGAATGCCCCAGTCCTGGAAATATTCAAGGCCAGGGTGGCTTGGAGCAGCCTGGGCTAATGGAAGGTGTCCCTGCCCAAGGAGGGAATGGAATGGGATGGGCTTTAACATTCCCTTCAACCCAAACCATTCCAAGGCAGTGAACAGAATGGATCTGGAAGTCTGAATGGATTTTGGGATAACCCTGTTTACCTGGTTCAAAAGCAACCAGCTCTTGGTCCACCTTTTTTTTATAAAAATTTTCACAATTTCTCCCAGTTTTGTGTTTTGATCAAGTCCAGCCTCATTCCAGGAACATTGTCAGCCTTCAGAATTTTGTCATGCAGACAATCTGCTTTATTGATTTGAATTTAATAATTAAATTTAATTTGTATTTAATAATTAAAGCCTCGTCCTTGCATTTACAAAATATAAACATTCAAAGCCCCATTATTTAATTATGTCATCTATTGCTCTGGTAAAGCAATCAAGGCAATCGTTGCCCATTCAGATATGTAAGGAATGTCCAAAATTACTCCTTTTACAGTTCATGAGGAGAAAAAAAAAGCTGGGACTGAGAACATTTTTGCAAATCAAACATCTCTGTATAGTTAAAATGTCACTCTGTATCAACTGATACATTTTATTCTGCATCTGACAGGTTTAAGTAAGATTTGTATGTCTGTTGAGTCATGTTTGAAACCCAAATCAATTTGGAAGCAGCAAAAAATCCAATTGCTGTCCTTTGCAGAATGTCAGAGTATCACCCTTCTGCAACCGTGCTGCCAAGAAAAATAAGGGAGAAAAGGTAAAGAAATGGAAATTGCCAATGGTCCACAGATATTTTTTTTACATGACAGGATAAGTAAGAATGGCTTCAAGCCAAAAGAGAGCAGGGTTGGGTGGGATATTAGGAAGAAATTGTTCCCTGTGAGGGTGGGGAGGGACTGGCACAAGGTGCCCATCCCTGGAAGTGTCCAAAGCCAGCTTGGATGGGGCTTGGAGCAGCCTGGAGGGTGGGAGTTGTCCTTGCCCACAGCAGGGGATGGTTATTTATTCAGATTATGGGGGTTTTTTCTGCTTAAAATGTATAATTAATGATTTTTAAACTTTCTATAGCTTCTATGTTTGTATCATCACAACAGCCTCATGAATTTCAACACAGCACACAAGTCTAGGAGGAAAACAGGGCATGAAAAGGGGAACAAAATCTATGAAAGTATTTAAAATTTGAGTAAATCTAAATGAGGGTTGAAAACCTGAATGCATTTCACAACCTCTGTTCACCAGAATATGAACGAGTTCATCAGAAACATGAAACCAGGTGAAACAAATCCTGGCAGGGGGTTGGAATGAGACCTTTAATATCCCTTCCAACCCAAACCATTCCATGATTTGAATTTTTAAATCAAAAGAGGGACTATTTGGCATGTTTGTCCAGACCCATTATGTTCTTTATAAAGATTCCAAGTGCTGCTGCTTCCCTGTGTGTTATGCAGTCTCCTCAGGTGCCCAGCTCAAGAAAAACCTCACCTCTCCACATTTTCTGTGCTCAAAGCACCACGTGGAGCCCCACAAAGTGAGAAGTAACCAAAAAGCTCTGAGGTGTCCCAGGGAGCTCCACCTCAGCCTTCCCAGGAAGGAGGGAGGGAAGGAGGGAGGCAGGGAGGGAAGTGGCGGAAGGAAGGAAATCTTCAGAGGTGAGGTTTTAATTTTGGGTTTTTTATAATTAATTTTCTGTGCATGCACTTTACCCACACAGTCTATTTGTCATTGAAGGGGATAATTTACTCTCCTCTCCACAGACTTCTGAGCAGCCAAATAAAAGGCTGGGGCTATTGCAGAGTGTGCAGTCCTGATGAGAAAGCAGAAAAATCAGCGCCACTACAAACCCTCCCGTCACTCCGAGCCCTTTCTTCCAGCTGAGCTCCAAAAGAACTTTCCATCAAAGCCAGGAGAAAGCCAGACACAATTTGAAACCTTCACCTGACCTCTTGTTTCCAAAGGGCCGTGTCTTGGACCTCTGGGTCCTCCCAGCTGCCTTTGTTCCCCTCTGAAGTTCCCTTCCAGGCGCTCTGGCGGCAGCTCCCTCCCGCTCTGCTGGGACACCAGTGGCTCCCTGACCTTCCCTTCAAACAAAAACACACAAAAGGGAAAGGATGAAACCAGCTGGAGCAAGAGAAACACTGGGAGCAGGCAGGGAACGTGTCGGGGTTCCAGCAGAACTCCCTGGTTTGAAGCATTTTAAGCCCGGCTCTGCAGAGGAGGTTCAGTCCTTGCTTGCACAAATAATAACTCACCTACAAAATATTCCTGCTTGGAATTGAACCAGAAGCAGGGATGTAAAATATCCCCCTGTATCTGGGGAAAACAGTGTCCTGAGGAAGCCTTGGGGCCATCCAGCCTTCAGTGCACTGAGTCCTTGCTGCGCCTTAGAATGTATTTTGGATCCTCAGGTCAGTAAATGCAGGTAAAACCATGCTGGGACAGAGAGAAAAGCAACCAAAATCCCACATCAGGGTCTGCTAACAAGGTTTGGGTGTCTAAACAAGGAGGGAAATCACCTTGAAAAGGAAGATTTGCTACAAGTGCTGCTGGAAAAAAATTCAGGAGAATTTTCATATCTATTCAGCATTATTGCAGCAGACAGATGACAAACTTCTGAGCTGCTCTTTAAAAGACAAAGCTTGGAAAAAAAGACAAAATTTAAGTATCAACTATGATATTAAAAGTGAGGTAATTTTTGACATGGAAGTATCTCAGAAAATACAGGAAAAATAAAAGTGCTATGAATAAAACTCTCAATAATAACATTTAAGCATAATAAGAGCATTAGTGAGTTGTTGTGGGGATACAGACATTGCAGTGTCTCTCAAAATGAATCCATTTTAAGAGCACAGGCTTCTGGAGATGTTCAGAAATCACATTTTGCATCTTACTCCTTGCTAATGTTCAAGTTTGAGTATAATAACCCAGCTCCCAGGGCTGTGTTCTCCCTGCTGCTGCCTTTCCATTTTACAGCCCCAGTTAAGCACAATTTCTTGGAGCTGAATGGAGCTCGATGCCTCCTCTGCAGAGATTCTTTTCACAGCAATAATCCACATTTTTCATTTGCAACATCAGCCCAACGCTGATGGGGGAATATAACCAAAATATAGCATTTGTGAGGGGGAATTTTAGTTTCCCATCAATTTGTTTGCTTTTAGTTTCTCAGACATTTGTCAGGAGAGAAGATTGCTGAGGGGGAACAGGTTTTTCCTGTCCTGTAGGGGTTTTGAACGGGGTTACTTTGAGTTCTGCAATTTTCACCCCATCCTTTGACTCATCACAGCCATAATTTGGTGTCCAGAGTCACTCTGCTTCATTTTTTACCTCTTATGACTTGAATTGGAGTTACTACCAGGTTTGGGTTGGGTGGTGCCAGAAGAACAAACACTGGCATCATGAGGAGTCCTGAGAAGGGTGAATGGTCCTTTTAAACCAACAGAAGCCTTGTTTTGAGCCAATATTAGGACTTAAAACTACATCTTCTCCTTTTAGGGTTTTTATTGAAAAGTAAGTGACCGTTCAGGGAGAAAAAGAGCCCAAGATCAACCAAATAAACTCATCAGAGGGAAAAGTTATTGAGGTTGTGGAGCATGGAAATGTTCAGTAAAAGTTTTCCAAGCTCCTTGAGCGCTGACCATGGGAATTCCACGGAACCATCTGCTCCTGGAATCTGGGTAACCTCGGGATCAGGGAATGTGAATTTCCTAAGGGCTGGGTTCTTGGGGGAAGCAGAGCCAGGGAAGCATGACCAACAATTTCCCAGCCTGGAAATCTCTGGAGTTATCAGCATGGATAGTGAGGGGAGGTTTATGATGTGCAGGGCAGAGCTGATTACAGAACTCACTTTAAATGGATGATAAAACAGGGAGACACGGAGCTTGGCTGGCACTCAAAATTTAAATAGAGCATAAAAAGCTGTTACTTTATTATTTCACGAGGAACTAAAGGAAAGTAATCAAGAATACTTGTATACAACCTGTTATAGTAAAAAAAAGAGAGGGACTGTAATTCAGATTTTGGAATCCAGCAGCTTTATGAACTAAAGCAGCAATAAATCGAAAAATAACAAAATGAAATAAAATTTAGGAAGCTATTTAAGGACAATTTGAATTAAACAGTGTATTAGTGAGCATTTGAGTGAATCTATGTATTTTTATATCACTCCAGCTCTTGGTTGGGTATAAACAGCAGGATAAAATAGGAAAGTTAAACTCCTGGAAATCACAATTACTGCATTTTATAATGGCAATTTATATTTACAGTGCTCACTGCTCAAAGCTGAAATTGTGGCAGCTCTGTCTCTTTGAAACCTGTTTACCACAAGACACATTTCCTGAAGGTTTCAGGAAAACTCAGTCTCCCATAAACAAATCCCACATGGATGGCCCCAGGGCTTCCTCAGGACACAGAGTTTTCCCCAGATACAGGGGGATGTTTTACATCCCTGCTTCTGGTTCCAAGCAGAAATTTTGTAGATGAGTTATTATTTGTAATTTCACAGGAGAGCAGAGTGGTTCAATGAAAGGCCCCTTCTGGAGGAATGCATGAGCTGGAATCTCAAGGTTCCTGGACCTTTAATCTAGCTGGGCACCAAGGACAAATGATCCAAATCTCAGCCCAAGAGCACAAACACCGTGGGCTGCAGAGAGAAAAAC
>JAWWEY010000013.1:2091045-2112958 GCA_035582745.1 Loriotus luctuosus | reverse complement strand
CCTGCTCTGTGCACAGAGCTCACCATCCCCTCATGTGAAGCTCAGACCCACACACTAAAGCAGCACAGAATGTGAAACATAGAAAATCTAAACCTGAGGCATCACTCCACCAGTGCACTGTTTCACTCCCATATTTTACCTGGAAAGCTTCCCAGGGATAAACAGGCAGGAAGAGAGGGAGGGATTAGGATGTCTTGCACCTCTGGCAGCCACTTCAGTCAGGCAGGGAAGGTGTGAGACATCAAAGCAAGCTCTCCTCTGATGGTGGTGGTGGCAGCCCACACCTCGTTTGACATCTGTAATTAGTGTCTGGAGGTGCCAGGGAGTGAGGACTCTCAGCTGCAGCCTTTGTCAGAGACAACAAAGAGCCGCAGAGATGCTTCTGTTTAGCCTTGATGTACTTTGGGATTTTAAAGCAAACACAAGTGTTAAATACAGAGCTATGAACAGGCTGGGGAAAGGGGAGGCCAAGCAGAGCTAAGGCTGGAGCTGAAGGACTGCAAGAGAGATGGAGAAATTTCTTTTGTGCTTTGATTTCTTCCCCCTCTGTCTCCCAGTGCTTATTAACCTGTTCCTGCCTCACAGCAGCCACATCTCCATGGTTCCTGTGGCTTCCCATCCCCATCACCTGCCTGAGGCAGCTCTGCTCCTTCCCAAAGGGGCTCACGTGAAGGCTGGGGGCCTTTCCTACAGCTCCCTTTTCCAGAGGATCAGTGCTGGTCCCTCCCAGCCTGGTCAGGACCTGTCTCTGTGGGTTTGACAGCTGCCAGCCCGGGAGTGACACTGAGAGGAGCCAGCAGAACTGCCCAAAATGCTTCTGCTCTTCTGCATCACATCAGGGAACTCGCTGAAACTACAGTGACAGCAAATGTTTGTCACACACAACCAAAAATAAAGAACCCTACAAAACCCAGAGAAGCCAACAGTTGTCAGATGGATTTCTCCCCCATTCCTCAGCCAGAGACTGCCTCACAGCAATTCAAGGGCCACCAGGAGCATCAGCCTGCTCTTTTCACCAGCAATCTTATGTTTCATATCCACATTCATCCTGTCTAAAGATTTAGAAGTAAAAATTTACACATAACTTCCTCAATTTGTTATTTTCACAGAAAGATTCTTCCCTGTGAGTGTTAAAGGTGTGTCACTCCCTACTTTTGAGCTGCAAGAAAATAGAAATGGGAGGAGAGGGGGAAAAAATGAAATAAGGAGAACAAAAATTTAGGATGGATAACAGGAGAAACTCCTATTTCCTAACAAACAGATACAATAAACTTCAAAATAACAAATTGGTCAAAACAGCAGAAACAAACTACAGAGAACAGCTCCTGCCCTGGCCAGAGATGAACTTGTTTAGCAAGTTCATCTCCTGAACAAGAGTAGCTTTTATCCATCTCCAACTTTAGATTGCACCAATAGAAGGAGAAGAGGGTGTGGATACCAAAGGAAATAGCTTTTGGGAATTCAGGCTCACCATTGGCTCTCTGTCCTCAGGGATGTGGTTATGAAATGACAAACATCTCCTGGAGCTGCCATGATGACAAAATGAAAGAGAAATTCCTGTTTGGGAGATAATGCTGTGAGGGAGGGGGAGACAATAACAGAGGAAAGTCAGATTTTCCCAGCTAGAAATGGCTCTGGGCCAGCAGGAACCTGGGACAAGCAAGAAATCTTTGTTTAAGGATTAATTGGCACCTTTCAGCAGCACAGGGCTCCCATCAGTGGGAAGCCTGAAAAGAGAGATTTTTTGAAGGGCAGCTTCACCCTCATGATGTTCCAGTGGCTTCAGAAAGGGATTTGGGGCTTCTTAAAAGAGAAGGATCCTCTCCAAGTGCCACTGTATCCATTTACCCATTTCTGTTGAAGGTTTGTCATCAGAATATAGGGATATTTATTTTATACAGAAAATCAAAATGAGACCTCTAAGAGCTTACCTGGGGGAAAAAAAAGGAGCTCAGTTTTCCTGGAGGGGAAAAGCAGTGTTAAAGTGCATCCTAAAATATGCTGGTGTTTGGGGAAACGCAGGAAATTGCTGAGGAGATGTTCTGAACATCTTTGGGGTGTTCTGCTTTCCCTCTCTTTCTCAGAATTAGTTTGTACTCCCTGGGGACAGATCTTAGTCAGGGATGACACAAATTTTCCCAGATTTCCAATAAAGTCTCACAACACCAACGCCTCTGCAACAGCAGCCAGGTCTCCTCACTTTGTCAGCACAATTCTCCATGTCTGTGTTCCTGGGGAAACAGATCCTGAAGAGGCAGAACAGCAGGAACAACCTTTCCTGCAAAATGGAAAACAAAGAAAAAATATTGCTTTCCCTCATAAGCCCCCAGTTTTAAGGAACAGAGCTCCCACAGAGATGGTGCAGACAACAGGAGCTTCAAAGGTAATTTCCCAAAGCCAGAAAGCTCAAAGTTAAAGAACTCACCAGAGAGGAAATGTATTTTTAGCACTTTACAGATGGATCATTTCATTTAGAATATCCCCCCCTGAAACATCGCCGAGGTTTCTCCTAAGAAGTGAAGTCACTTGGGCATCCAGGGAATTCCACATCAATAAAACAAGTCATGCCTCTCCTGCAACTTTTATGACTACAACCATCTCCTTTCCCCCTTCTTCTTTATTCCTTTCTGCTCCTCCAGCAACCTCAGCTCTGTAATTGCTTAAGGAAGAAGGGAAAAAATGAAGATTATTGAGGTCTGAGCTGCACAAACCGCTCTTCCTTCTCCTGCTCCCCCAATATTCCTGCCACTGGGATCTCCACTCCTCAGAATATTCTTTGGATGGAATCTAAGGGTCCATTGTGTCAAATTTCCAGACTTCTAACCAAAAGAGGGCAGGGTTAGATGGGATATTGGGAAGGAATTCCTGGCTGGGAGGGTAGGGAGGGGCTGGGATGGAATTCCTCATCAGCTGGGGCTGCCCCTGCATCCCTGGCAGTGCCCAAGGCCAGGCTGGACATTGGGGCTGGGAGCACTTGGGACAGTGGGAGGTGTCCCTGCCATGGCTGGAGTGGAATGGGATGGTTTCAATGTCCCTCCAACCCAAGCCATTCCATGACCACGCTGGGACCCTGCCTGTTGGGCTGGGATCCATCAGATCCCATCTCACCCTTTCCCATTTAAGACCCTCAATCCCCTTTCCACACACATTCCTGCTGGGATGGAGGACAGGACAAAAGGCATGGAGCTGATGTGTGGTCTGGGGACTCCTGCCAAGAGCTGGGACCTGCTCCAGGAGCACAAACCCCACCTGAGCCCCACCTGGGCAGGGTCACCTCACAGGCACAGCAGAGCTGCAGAGAGCCACGGCCTTCAGGTGATTGATTTGGTTTTAGACCCCCTTATGCAGATCCAGAATCAATTTTTAAGCCCAGAATTCAATACCTCCAACACTCAATTTCCTGTTTCCCAGGCCCACAAGGATCAGATCTGCAGCTCATACTCCAGGAGCTCATTCTGTGTCCCAGTCTGATCAGTTTTACACATCCCCAAATTGAACCAAAGCCTGAAACCCGATGACTTTTTCCATCCTGTTGCCTGTGAAGCTGAACTTTTCCATTAACATAATCCCAAATGGAAATCCTATATTTTAAGGTGATATACATTTATATAAATAGGGAAATATTAAAAGCCAATTTATTCAGCACGTTGAAATCCTGCTTTTAGCAGGCAGAGGTAATCAGTTTGTCATTCCACAAAAAGCCAATGTGCCTGGAATGAAGGAGCTATTCCATTCCTCTCCTTTCCCATATAAAAAACATTCTGGGATCATGCATGAGGGTTCCTGCTACAAGTGATGGGATTCTTCCAAGCATTACACAGCACTTCAAGAAGCATTAAACTCTTACCCTCCCATTCTTAGTTCTTACATGTTTCATCAAAATCCTGATTTAGAGCGAAGCAGTGAGCAACAGGGTTCTAACAAAAGAAAATTTTCAAAAATAGGCAGTGAAAAACCCAAAGTAGAAACATAAACCACAAAAACTGTGGAATATTGATTGTGTTTTAAAAATATGGAGCAATGAGGCAGTAATTTACAATTAAATGCCACATTTAGCATGCTGGGTGTTCAGAATACAATTCAATAATATAATTCATTAATAACTCAATAATATAATAACCAATATTCCAGGGAAATTAATGTTAATATTTACCCTGTTTATTAATGGCTAAAAATGAAGCTGCTATAAATTTGCACCGGGGTAGTCAGTAATGATGCATTACTCTTATTATTTCCCATTTAAAAATTCATTTTTTTGTGCGTTGTACCTGAAGTTCCCCGAGGTACAGTTTTGTCCTCAAATGTATGGATAGAAATTTCTGGCAAAATAAACCAAACTAAACAAATAACCAAGGAAAGCCACCAATCACTGCTGTGTTCTGAATTCACACTCTGCAATGAATTGTTTCAGGAAGAAATTATTTCCAGAGCTGTTCATCATTTCCATGTGAGTCAATTATTCAAAATAATTCTCTTCCTGTTCCCACCTCCCAAAGCCTCACCGGGCCCAAGCTGGGGATGAAATTCCTAAAAAGTCCTTTGGAAAGCATTTTATTAAAGGGTTTAAATTTCTGGTGCTGCTTTATATCCTCACAACTGTCAAAAAGAGATTTTACTCACGGCTGGAATCTGTCCAGGGCTGTTTTACCTCACAGAATAGGAATCATTAAGGTTGGAAAAGCCCTCTGAGATCATCAGGTGAACCAGAACTGCCAAGGCCACCCCTCACCCACATTTCCACAGCTTTTAAATCCCTCCAGGGATGGGGACTCCATCCCTGTCTCGGGCTTGGGAATTTTTCCTGAACAAATTCCTGCAGGAATTCCTGCTGAAATTTCAATTGAACCCTCTCCACGTGGGAATCTCTGCTTCCACAGCTTGTGGCAGCTGTGATATTTGTGGAGTTTGGTGTGGAGTCTGTGTTTTGGTCTGAGAGGAGCAGCTGTTGGGTTTTGCAGTCATTTCCCAGCCCTGTTTCTCCGTGTGGATGTTTCACATCCCATTTCCTGCAGCTCTCCCTGCCCACTCCCATCCAACTGCAAACACATTGACTCATCCATCCCAGCCCAGGCCTGAGAGAAATCCTAGAAAAGATCCCACTGATGGAAAGGCTGCAACTGGGAGGAAATTCACACCCAAAAGACTTTTCTAATCATGGAATACAAATTATTTGAAAGGTACAATTACACTCTCATTAATACTGAAATTATTCCTGAGGCAAACAAAGTTTTCCTAGTCTAGTTTTTGTCTGTTGGAGAGTTAAAGGGATGTTTTGAAGGGGCAGGGAGGGATAATGTGGATTTAGCTTTTCTGCACCTGATATTTTCATCTTTGCTCTTCTAATTTTTATTCTAATTGTCCCCTGAATTCTGGAGGTGAATTGTTGTCTTAAATTCCTGAAGGGCACAGTGGGAATTAAAAGCACAGATGCAGAACTGAAGGAAATACTCTATGGCACCAGCAAGGGATCCACTGCAAATTTCAATATATCCTTTGTGTCTGTTTAATAAATGGGAATTTCAGGAAAACCCCCCTTTGAACCAAGCAGGGTGATCACCTCTCCTCCCATTCCTTGTCTGCATCACACTAGGGACTGCCACAAACAATTTGTCATAAAAAAAATAGTTGGAATTGTACACCCTGGGTGTTTTGGATAGAAAGATCCAAGTGCTCATTCCCTGAGTTATCCCTGCTTTGAGTTTGCTCCAGATCACCTCGAGCCCTTCAGCTGAGGCCTGTGAGAATCAGGCACGAGGCTGCCCTGCCACATTTCCTCCAGCTCCTGGGAATTGAAACCTTTTCTCTGCTGTTGCTGGTTTGCATTTTGTGCAGCTGTAAATTTGCTCCTTAGGCAGGAACTGGAATGGAACCTGAAAGCAGAAGTTTCGGCCTCCAGACTGATTCATTCCATCAAAACATAAAAACCACAGGCTGCAGCTAACAGGGGAAACAACCTGTACCACCAAAACGAGCAGTTTTCCACAATATGAGATTCTGGGTGCAAAAGGCTCAAAGTGAAGCAAATCCTAAATTGAATTTAGTACAGAGACATCAAGTTCAACAGAAGCTGCCAACAAGAGCACTTTTTCTGTTATTGTGTCCTGAAATTACATAAAATGAATAAATGCAAGGATATCAAGAGCTACAATTGAAAAGATAATATCTACTGAAAGCCTGGCTTATTTTGCTTGATCCAAGGTGAAATTTGAAGAGCTGATTGTAAAGATAAACACATTTAATTATTTCAGCCACTAGGAATGAAATCCTTACCTTTGCTTGCAATCCAAGCTTCTTCCTGCCCCAATCCTCTCCCCTCCAGTTTTTTCTTCATGAGTCATGATGAAAAAGGTTTTCATGGATATCCAGTTATTCCCAGAGCCAGGTCCTGTGGGACAGAGGCCTCATGGTGCCAGGAAAAGGAATATGGAACAAAGGAACACAAAATTTAGGGAAGGTTGGGACAACACATGCAGGGAAGAGAAAGCTGCCAAAGAATTTTTTTAGGTGTATGTGGAGGTCACAGCAACTTCAAAACACAAACCAACAAACAGAAAAGGAAACCAAAGGACCTTGTTTGATATATGGCAGTTCTTGTTTTGTCACAGCACAACTATTTCTCACCTCTTTCTGAAAAACAGCTTCAAAGAGAGAAAAATACCTGCAATAACTGTCCTGAAAAGAAAAATTTACTTATTTTAACACAAGTTTCTGAGAGTTCTGAACCATTAGCCTCAGTCAGACCACAATCACTGACCTGCAGTGACTCCCTTGCTTTGGCCATGGCACCTTGTATGGCAGTAAGGAAAAAAATATAAAGAAAAAAATATATAAAATTATAAAATTACAAAATCAGGCCTGCTCTGGCTGTCCTGTCATTTCTGCTAAGCCAAGGTATCCCTCTGCAATTCCCACTGAAAGCAATGCTGGTGTGAGCAGTTCATTAACATAACAATCTATTCCTGGGGAGAAACAACCAGCGCCTGGATAAACTGTTTGTACACCCTCAGAAAAATGAAAACTATCTCTCACAAACAACTTTTCAGCATGGACACACTGGGGTTGGAGTGACCAATAAATACAGGATAACAACTTGTTACTGACCAATAAAGGGATTGGCAAGAGAGCCCCTGACCAATGGGAGTCACACACAGATCTGTAAAACTGGATAAGAAGAGTTATGTGAATAAAAAAAGGGGCTTTTTCCACCCTGAAGAAAATGGAGTCTGTGTGATTTATTGCCATAACCCTGAGCTCACCCTGCAGGTGCAGCAGCCTCACCTCCCTGCCAGTGCCACCCCCAGGAGGCCACATCCACCCTCTCCCTTACCAACAGTGCTGCATTTGGTATTTCTGCAAGCAGCTGGGCTGAACCCCCCATTTCCCACAAGTTTCTGCAGCAGAAATCCTGATTTATTTCCGTGAGCCCGTTCAAATTCTGATTTCATGGCCCCTGTTGAAATAAACCCCTCAGATTATTCCACTGCTACAGCCTCACCCTTCCCACTCCATCCCTCGCCTCCCTTCTGCACAGAGGGGAGCAGTTAGAATCCAACCTTCACATTTTTATTGCCACAAACACTTTTTCCTTTGCTGAGAGGGTCATTCCAGCCCTCCCAGCTCCCTACAATATCCACCTTTTTCAATAAGGGATACAATAATTCGTACAGGGCATGGCTCCTGTACAAATAACCAAGCACAGCCTCAAAGATAACGATGTTTTCCTCCTGCCATTTCCCACCTGGGGTGAAGGTGAGCATGTAAACCAGGTGTTTCGGCAAGAAAAAGCAAATTCCCAAACTCATGACCCAGAAAAAGCCTTTTCTGGGTGTCTCAGGAGCTGGAGGAACATCCTGCATGATTTATAGCAGCAGGCACAGAACAAAAACCAGAACATTAGACAAGAAAACAGGGTACTACTCATTTAATATTATTATTATTTATTAATATCTATGCAAGATTCACAAGTGTTTCTCCATCTACTCAAAATAATAACTCCAACTGCTCCATTTTTTTTTTAAATCCAGACATGCTTTAAAATTCAGTTTGGTTTTGGGAATCGAGAAGGAGAGAAGGCAAACAGATAAACAGGGATTTTTAATGTGTTATTTATTCAAATACATGGGGCTGAGCAATAGATCTGCTGTTCCCAGACAGTGCCTGATTCTTGCTGTAAGAATGGATGGAAAATGCTGGGAAATGCTTGTTTATCCCTCTCTTATCTGCAAGTCAGATCAAAGCATCAGCAGTTTAAAGAAGTTGACTTCACTCCACCAAAGGAATGAGCTCTGGTGTTCCTGAGCCCTGCCAAAATATAGGGGATTTTTATATGGAAGTAAAATTTCAGTGCAAGGAAAAACACTGTCTGTTAAAGGATTGGGGTAATCTCTTTCAGCATGCCCTGGGATCAGAAGGGAAAATATTAAAATCCTCCCAGTCCTCCCCTTCCCACAGAGGAAATTAGAGAAGCATCACTGTCAGGGACAGCGAGGCCAACACAAGTCCTGGGGGCTCTGATTTGTGCTTGGCCAAAACAATTTATTTATTTTCCTTTCATTTGTTTTTTTCCAGCCCAATTCTGTCTCTTGTTTAGGCCACTTAGAGAATTTGGTTCTATTTTTTCAGGACATCTTAAAGAACAGAAGAGATCCAGCCCCACAGAGTGTAGCAAATATTCCAAAAATTCTGTCCCCTATTCTCTGATTTCTGATTTTATCCAAATGGGGCAGGGAACAGCTTCCCAATAATTAAACCACACCAAACTTGGAGGCTTTAAGCTCTGTTTTCCACCCTTCAGAGAAGATGAAGTGTTTGCTCACTTCTGTGGCTCCAGAAAAGGGATGATGCACTGAATCCAAACATCTTTTATCAGCTGAGTCCTGGCAGCTCCAACAACAAAGGTTATTTAGGAGCATCTGACAGTAACAACGTGGGACAATTAAACCCAGCTTTTTGTCAGGTGTTCCTTTGCCATGGACAGGATGAATGACTGACACATGAAAGGGTCAAAACGCTTCTTTTTACACAGCTAAATATTTGCCTTCACCCTTTGGGCTCCTCTCCCCCAGCCTGCTGATGTCCCAGATGAGGGTGACAAGCCCTCAGAGTCCCTGGTTTCCTGTCATGTTCTGAGGGCTACAGGAATACAATGAGTAATGCACATTTTAAAGGAGCATTTCAAAGACAATGTGCATGGAGCTGGAAAATCCAGAGGAGAGGTTTCTGCTTTCCTCTGCTTCTTGCTGCACTGTGCCTGACTGTATTTATAGCAAATTTCAAGAGTTTATGAAGCCAGAGAGCACAAACCAAACAAATTGCATTGAGGGCATCAGTTTTCATCATTCCCAAGCCCCCCTGAAAGCCCAGACAGATTTGTTCCTGAGTTCAGGAGCATCACACTCTGCTAAATATAACTCAGTGAGTTGATTTAGCTGGGAGGAGACACCACAATGAAATTTCTTCCACAATTTTACATCCCTCCCGAAACACTGGATGTCTTTGAATGGAAACTCAGACATTCAGTGGAATAAATCAGATTAATCCCTTTGGAAAGGCAGCTCAAGAGCAAAGACTCTCAGTTTTTCATGTCGTGGATATCTTAGAGATTGGATGGGCAAGTGAAATTCAACTTGTCATTATTTCATTGTTTATATAAAGTTTTCAAATCCTCCAAGGGGATAAAAGACTTAGATTTGCTCCATTACACAATAGAAACCCTCTGAATCCATCCCCACAGTCAGAACCCTTCAGGTGGAGTCGTATTCCCAAGGGATCTGCTGGGATACAGGACAGTACCAACCGAATTTTTAATGCATTGACTGAAAACCCTTGGAATTTGGTTGGCAAAAAAATAGGAGACAAGAGGCCAAGGAGAACACAATCAGTGGCAGAGGTTTTAGTGTATATCCATCTCCTTCCCCTTATTCTAAAATCAGGTGATTCTGCAAAAAAAGAATTAAAGCCACCAAGTGAAATCTCCACATAACAATCGAGTTTTTGTAACAGCTGCTCCCTTAGGAAAAATACCAGGGATGTGTAAAACGACCCAAAGTTTCACCAAAATTAAAGAATATTCACTCAACCCAGTAAAAAATTACAACAAAATGATCTGAACAAGAGCTGTCACTGAGAAACAAATCATACCCAGTGTGTGAAATGTAGCTTTTCCTGATGCTGACAGATAAACTTTGGGGTTTGAAACACTTCTAGTCTGCATTTATAAAGAGCACAGTGGCATTTTCCACATTTGCTTTACCAAGTCTCTTGGGAGGGTTCAGGATGAAGCACAAAAACTTTGAGAAGAGACTGAAAGAAGCAGCTGAAGGCACTGTCAGATCTCAGCCTGCTATGCCTCAGAAACAGCATTTTCCACTTGAGTTTAAACCTGATTTCTTTCAAGGGTTGATCTAAAATAGCGACGTTCAACCCCAACCACTCCAAGAAATGGCTTTGGAAAAAGCCAATTCTTAAATGCAGCATGAGAAACGACAGCTCTGAGAGAGCAGAAAATACCCAGACACGAGCCAGGACTTATTGATTGGTAAGTCTGGAAGCCAGGTAAGCAAAACCACACAGCATTGTCCACAAGAGGTGTTAGGGAGCCTTCAGAAATCATGGAGTCTCCTTTTCCATGATTGCCAGCTCACCAGAGGAGCAATCCCACCACAGGATCCATTCCTGTCCCTGGATTGAAGGGCAGGAATAGATGGAACAGCACAAGAAACGTGATCTCTTTGCTTTCTCATCAAAATAAACACATTTTTTAAGATATGATAAATTGGGTAAAAAATACCCACACCTGCATCAGATACAACCATGTGACTTCATGGAGGAGCTTGATCCAATGGGGATCTCTCCCAAATCAGCTCAAGACTGAGCTGGAGAGTTTAAATTAAATATCAGGACAAATTTCTCCACTAGGAGGTTGCTCAGGTGTTGGAGCAGGTGGAATGCTCATCCCTGGAACTGTTCAGGACGTGGCTCTTGGGGACAGGGTTTGGTGGTGAGCTGAGCCAGTGGTTGGGCGTGGTTTGAGGGCCCTTCTCCAAAATTTCATGAACTGTGCTCCTAAAAAACCTGGTGCTGGTGGAAATCAAGGGCCAGGATGTTGAGGCAGCTCCTGGAAGAGATGGATGGGACCCGGAAATGAGGAGAAATTTCTTTCCTGATTCTTTGTGATCCCAAGAATATTTGCTGCTTCAAGATTCAAGGGTGGGGTTTAGACACTGGAATTCCAAATCTATTTCCAACCTAAATCTGGGAAATCTCCCACAAGGACATCCTTGAATCAATTCTGCTTTTGCTGATTCCTAAAATGTGGAAAACAACAAATACAAGAAACTTCCCTTCTTTGAACCACAGACACCACTAAAATCAATTTTTCAGTTATTTTGCATTTCAACAGCTCCTCTCGTGCATTCCCAAATTCCCAAATAATAATTGAAATATTAGTTCCAGCCTTTAAATTAAAGCCACTTAGTCCTTTGTTTGTTTTTTCCAAGTGGCACTAAAATAGGCAAAGATTCTCGTTTGGTTTTGTCAAATAATTTTTTCCAGCACTGTCAAATAATTTTTTCTTTTCCAAATCCATTAACTCTTTGCTAACCTCAATAATCTTGCCTGTTTTGGATTTTCCGACCATTTCATGTAATTCCTGTAGATCAAGCCAACAACTTTTCCTGTTCAGACAAGAAAACCTGAATTAATTTATAAAATCTGCCTCTTATTAATTTTGCCCCTGAATAATTTTATAAAATCTGCCTCTTTTTACTCTGAAATTTTACAAAATCTCCCTCTTTTTGCTCTTGAATCTCATAAAATCTGCTCCTTTTTGCTGCTATTGTTTAGCACTTCCCTTGACTCATTAAAAACCCATTTCAACCCAGTCACCCTGGAACAAAACTGGCGGCTGAGAAACCTTCACCATGCAGAAAAATGATCCCTTCATCCCAAACTTGTTCTGTCTTTCAGCAGTTTTGGAATCAATAATGTTCTTTAACCACCTCTGACACTTTGCAGTGCTCAACTGAAACCTTGGCTGAAAACAACAAATAAATGAGGCAGAACAAAAAGAAAAACAGATTTTTGAGTGTTCCGAGCACACATTTGCTGCAGAAAAACCATTGAAAAATCATGGATTTTGTTTTTTACAATCAACCTAAATGGATATTTAAGGAGACTTGAATCACATATTAGTATTTTCTGTGAGTAATTTGAAATAAATGGCTTTTAATATGAAAAATATGAAATATTGCTTGCATTTACTTGGTTGTGGTCATGATTTTCATCTTTAATTCTTTTTGGTTTGTTTTATTTTTTTTTAGGTATTCCAACGTTTATATTTTTTAACCTTTCCTTAATTATTGTCAATGAAAAAGACATTAATTACCTGTCCAGGTCAAGGTTTAATTGACTTAAATGTGGCTCTACCTCAGCTCTCTGTGGCTGACATGACATTCCTCATGAATATTCCATGTTTTACCTGGAGTTGGCTTGAAAACTTGGAGCTGAAAGTGAAAAAATGCAGGGAAAATTATTGTATAAAGACTGTAATCCTGGTGAATAGAGCAGATTGTCTGCTCAGAATTAATAATAATGAGAATAATTAGAACAATGACAGTAGAATAATAATAGAATAACAATGAAAAATAGGAAAAGTTATTAATAAAATTAAATATAGTAATGGTAACAATAAAAATAATAATTTAAAAGACAACAGCATTGGGTCCAAATAAAATCCACCGGCATTTTTTTTCTACAGAGCTTGATTTGTGCCACTCACCAAATTAATCCCATTTTCCCTGGTCTCTTGTGGTATTTCTCAAGGCTGGAGCCTCAAAACCTGTAGGAAAAACAGGAACACTTTAAAACCAGCCAAAAACTGTCATTTAGGATGTAAGAGTCCCTATAATTTATTCAGCCATGGAAAGTACCCATAAAATAAACATGAAATGGAGGAGAAGACAATTTTCCTGCTATTCCTCCATGGATTCTTGTGGCTTTTTCAACTTTCAGTGTTTTAGAAGAGGCGTTTTTCCATCTCAGAGTAGCCAGAAGTTTGGATGAATCTCTTCTGCTTGCTCCTTCTTCCCCAGTTGCTTCAAGGTCAAGACTGAGCTTAATTATCTCTCGAAGCACAGGTCAGAGTTTGGGGTGAAAATCTGAAATATCCTATAAAAACTTCCATGCTGTGATTAGAAAGTACTTGTGAAATTAGGATTTTCACTGAGAATCTTTTCCTCTGAGCCAGCAGATGCTGAAAGTCCTCGAGAGCAGAATTTGATGAAGAAAAGCTGCTTAATTGGAAAGCTTGCAAAACAAGCATCACTTCCCAGGCCACGGATATTGCCAAAAGCTTCAGAGGTAAAATAAAAAACCAGGCTGGAGGCAAACAAAACTCTCTGTATTTTTTTACTTAATAGTTGTAAGTTTTTTACCACATTCCTCACACAGAGGGAAGTGAAATTACTCTCCAGAAGAGAGAAAGGAGTTTACAGCACAATAAAATCAGATTAAAAAAGCTAAACTAGCAATAGCAGCTGCAAAAAGAAGTTTAACACAGGCACACACGCTCACAAATCCAAGCTGGACAGACAAGGAAAAGCCTTCCAGGAATTTTATGGGGTAAGTTCAGCACAGAATATTATGGGGTAAGTTCAGAAGTTCCATGCACAGATCCAGCCCTGTAAATCTTGTTTTAATAGAATGAGTATTGATTTGAGTAGGCCCATGTTGCAGCCCTGGTTACTGAGAATTTTGGATTTCTGTGCTGCCAGGCACTGGCCCCCAGGAGAACACTGCATTGAGCTGAGGCTGTGGAGAAGGATCCCAAAATGGAATGATGGAACTGGGATTGTGGGTGTGGGGTTTGAACAGAAGTGTGTGATATCACAGGTGGGAAAATTTAAGTTTAAGAGTTTAGAACACAGTAATAGATATAAAGCAAGGTGGAGGTTTTAGGGTGGAGGCTGCTCCTTCTTCTTCCCCTTCTCCTACTCCTTCTCCATGGGTTTGGGTGGTTTTGTGTAATTGGATAAAAAGTCCTCATTGTGAGCCATGGGTGGTTGGTTTTTGGGTTAAAAGTAAAAATAATTGAGGTGTCATTTTTTTAATTGGACAGTTTATCCCTACAAGGCCTTTTAGAGAGAGAGATGGGGCTCCATTTTTAGCCTGTTAAAGTCAAATACTATAGAACTCACAACTTATGAGTCTGTAACATAGATAAAAACTAATAAACATCTGAGCCCAAACATTTAATCCCAACCCTAGCAAAAAAGAAGCAAAGACTCCACAGGCCCAAACTTTTATCCATTCCCTGAACATCAGCACACACAGCACCTGCACAGATGTTAAGGCCAAATTCCCATCTCACCTGAATTGATGTATAAACTTTTTTTATGGGAGAGCAGCAGCCAGGCTTTCCTACTCTTGGAAAAAAGGGAGAGGAAGAGCTGTTGAGATAAAGCAAATTCCACAAGATAAAAGTCCATCAATTGAGGCAGGCGGGGCTGAGCTGATGACTGACAAACACAAGATATGCAGGGTACCACAACCTCAGCACCAGAACGTGCTAAAATATCGAGCAGGAAGTTGCTATCTGGTAAAATATGACAAAGTTGGTGAAAGTTGGAAATTGGGGGATAATCAGAAAGGAATAGCAAGTGCTGGTATCTGAGCTGGGGGTGGGTTTGCTGATAAAGTAGGAAATATCTGGATATCAAACTCAGCATCAGAGGCCTTGTAAAGTAACTCAGTGTTTTATCAGGAGTGTGGAAGGCACCGTGTGGGAAAGATCCAGCATGGATACAGGCCCTGAGTAACCAGGAGGGTACTGGGAATTACTAGGAAGTCATGCAGCAGAAATTCATGTGACAACTATATTCAAAGAAAACTTTCTCATCCTGCTACACCACGCTCATTGCCCTCTGGACAGGATTTCCCCTACACTCAGGAAAATCCCTCAGGAGAATTCTGTTGCTCTGTTGAGGGTCTCTCCCCTCACAGTCACAACCTCTGTCTGAAGATCACATCAATCACAACGTTTTTTAGTGTAATTCCCACAGTTTTTTAGTGCAATTCCCAACATCATGAGTCCCAAACCATGAATTTCTGCAGGTGAGGGAGATCACTGGTGCAGAGGAGCTGATTCCCAGCTCGTTTCCAGCTCCCTGCTCTGCTGCTCTAATTAGCAGACACGTCCACGCCTCATTTCAGCCTTCATGCTATGCTTGTTCTTTAAGAGATCCTAAAGCATATGCTCAGCTGCACATTATGGATTGGAACGAGAGCTGGAGGCATTCCAAACTCCAGGCCTGACCAAGTTGTCTGGTGGAAAGAGGCACTGCAAGTGAAGCTACAAAGATAATTAAGTCGAGTGTCAAGTGGAGTAGTTCCTTCCCCCAGAGCTGAAGCTCGGCCAGGATCTGCTGTGAGAGGACACTGGCACCCCCCTGAAACCAAGGAGAGAAATGGGATCAACTCCAACAGGGGAAAATTGTCTCAGGAATTGCTGGGATTTGCACTGGTGGTGTCAGAGGAAAGCACATCCCATAGATGTGGGGTTAAATCATTCTGGTCTACTGAGAAACAAGAACTGTTTTTATTCATGCCAGACCTGTGTAAAACTTCCCAGACTATTCCCATTTCACTGCTCTCAGGCACAGGGTGGAATTTTTGGGGTGTCCTGTGCAGGGCCAGAACTTGGGCTGGATGATCCTTGTGGGGCCCTTCCCACTCAGGATATTCTGAGGTTCTGTGATACTTACGAGGAGCTACTCCCTCAGTATGTGCAGGATTACTCAGCAGATACTCACAGCCACTATCAACTCATTAATCAGAAATATTTTACAGAATGAAAGTCAGCTATCGTTTTCTATTGTCTTTCAGGCATTCAGTTATTAATTCCCTTGCTGCAGCCAACCACCAACAAACTGTTTGGGTTTTCTTTTTCTTTTTTGGATTGTGATCCTCAAGCCTGCCCTAAGAGGCCAATTAGCTGTTTGTAATTAATGACTGGCTGCTGCTTGTCAGAGCAATGCCCCTTGTCCTGAGAGGAGCACCTGGGTGCTCCCAGTGCTCTGCAGACACTGCCCTGCTCGTTTTGATGCCTTTCAAAACCTGGCACAGACACTGATACCATTGTGTGTCCTGGTAAAATTAGAATTCACGGTCCAGTTGTCAAAGGACAAAATGGGAATCTGTGCAAAGACCTGTCACTGTGGGAATTCCCTGTGACTGGCACAGATGACAAGTGTTAATTAATGTTTTTTTTCTGAGGGGACTGTCATGAATGAACCCTTTTCCTGTCAGCTGTGAAGGAAAATCCTTTTCACTCCTGACAGGGCACTCAGAGGCCTCAGCTCTTTCTTGGGTTCCTGGAGTCCTCAAGCTCCATCTTCAAAGTGAAATCATAGATGAAATTTTAAAAAAAAGCAATTCACTGTCTCTCTGTGAGAGATACTAGCAGGGGAACAGAATTCCCATGACCAGTCCAATGGGATGTGTAAGAGTTCCAAGGATTAAGGACGTTGCAATTACAAAGATGTGCTGATTCCACCTAAAAGGGTCTGGTTCGAACTGTCCACCTGATTTCAAAGTCCAGCAGAACCTGTACAGGACCCTCTTAACAAGTAACAGCCCCCCCAAAAATGCAAAAGGGCTGCTTGAACCATTTGTATTAAATATAGAGAGGAACACTGACTCTGCACCCTCTTCATGGGACAGCTGAATTTACATATCTTCAATCCCTGCAGGGCCAAAATTCCAGCAGCACGGAATTCAGGGCCAAAAAAAGATGCATCCATGGAAAAATTAGGGAGAAATGCTAAGGAAAAGTGCCTGCACACTCTCTAATGTTGGAAGTGGACAATACAAAATTCATGAGCAAAATTGGCACAGAAGCCTTAAACCCACTGAAGACAAGAGGCAACAAAAACAAGAAGATACTGTCTTAACAAGATGCCCTTAAATAAAAGGATTTGTCATGGCAATAAAAAGTATCAGCAAAAATAGATACAGCTTCAAACTGCAGCCAAAAGGAGCAATTCTTCCCCAGCAAAATGAGATCAATGCAGGCTTGGAAGTAAAGACACACACAATGAGTCTAAATGGCAAAGAGAGCAACGAAATGAAGGAAAACAAGGAGATTAGCTCAGGAAAACAATAGGCAAGAAAATAAAACCAGATATAACAACCCTCTTGGGGAAAAGAATATAAAATAATATAAAATCCAAACAAAGGGAAGAGCCTGACCAAGTACAAACAGATGACAATGGATGCAAGAAAAATATAATTACAAAAAGGCACTCAAAATGTTGAAACACTACAGATTTAAATAACCACCCAGTCAATATCACTCCAAGAGAAGATGTGATTTTGCAGGAATAAATACAGGAACAGAGCATGCCCTTCTCTAACAATAGAAAAGTTATCCAGTTCCTGTGTCCTTTCCCAAACTTTCTAAGGAGATTTGAATGCTTTGCTTCCCAGACATCATCATTTGCTCTGGGTTCCCATCAATACCATTACTCACAAGGCTTTTGTGCTTTCCCCAGCATTTTGTGAGTCAGCCAAGACAGGCCAGGGATAACTGACAGGAGTCACTCAGAAGGAACATTCCAGACCCAAAGCAGAGCAGGGAGATGAGTGCAGACATTCTGTTCTACCCCTTGAAATGACATCACAGCAAGACTGACCTTGTATTTAAGAACAGGTCGTTGCTTTTTGTCTGAAACACCTGGGGGAGTTGGTTTCTGATGGGAAAGGCAGAGTTAAACCCACTATGTATTGAAACCAACAGGAAAAAAATGGCAAGGAGCATTTTTGTGTTGATTTCAGACCTGGGCATCCCTTTCCAACACAGAAAACCCAACAGAAATGAGGTTTTTGTGTGGTATTAATTGTTGTAAAGAGCCAAACAAGAAGCTGAGTTCCAACATAAACTTGTAAAAAGTTTCTCCCTTGTCCTAACCAAAAATACAGCTCGTGAATTAGTGGAGGTGACCAAAACCAAATCACACTTTGTGCCAATCTTATTTCTTGAGCAAAAACTGATTTATTTTTTTTCAATGCTAGATCTGAAATATTTTCATAGACTTGTAAAATCACAGAATTGGTAATTTTAGACAAGACCTTTAAGATCTTTAAGCCCAACCACCAGCCCACCACCACAGTGGCCATCACTAAACCATGCCCTCAATTGCCACATCCCTGTGTTTTTTGGAATATATCCAGGGATGGCAGCTCCACCTTTCCCTGGACAGTCTGACCAATGTTTTAAAGCCCTTTCCACAAAGAAATTTTTCCTAGATTTCCAAGATTTTGCCCACATGGAGCCATCCATGGAAGTGGCTGCTACAAAGCCTGGCAGAGGATGAGCCCTTTGCTCCTCTCTGCAGCCACTTCTGCTCCTTCCACTCTTTGTGCAAATATTGGGGTTTTCTGGATATTCCTCATGCTGGCTACAAAGGCAAAAAGTGGAAGTATCCAAAACTTTAAGCATTTGCAAGAGCTGAACTGAGGTGTAATAAATTAATCAATAAAAATACCAAACCCAAAAAAAAAGAATTCTGAGAGCAGGTAAAAACCTCTCTTGACTCTCTAGATAGTTTTGAATTTTAATTGCTACTTGGGAGAGAAAAAGGGACATAGGTTAGGGAAGAGAGGTGTTGAACCCTTTATTCCCATTCTGACCTTTGGATGGGGAAAGAGATGGTGGAAGAGTCCTCACAGGAATGGGGCTCTGAGGGACACCCCAACTGCCTCATGCTTTGCTTTAACTGTTAATCCTTGTTTGCAGTACAGACTTATGGCTACTGGGCCAATTCTTTTGTCTGTTTGGCATATTTTGATAAGTTTTTATTTCTCCAAAGTGGGTATTATTTAAAGATACTCATAGGGCATAGGTTTTGCTGACATCCAACAAGTCCATCTCTTTGAAATTCAGGAGTTATTTACTCCTTACTCACAGTTCTCCCTTTCCCCTTTGCAAAAGACATAAAAAACACACTGAAAACTCCCCATTCTTTCTGGTTATTGATTGAGTGGGTTCTGTGTGGAGCAGATGCAGATCCCACGTGTGCAGTCCACTGGGATTGTCTCTTTTCTGTTACATGGTTAAAAATATATCAATTTTTCAAAGACCAATGCTTCTGAAAGTGGTTTAGGCTGTAAAAAGAAACGTGCACTTATCAGAACTAACATCAGGAAAGAGATAGGGAGGAGCTGGGTTATCTTTGGAGTGCTAACAGCAATGGGAGAGCAGTATCTGCTGAATTTCCAAACTGCATCAGGCTTTCTCCATGCACTGGAAAAGCCTCAGGCACTTCTAAATGTGCTGGGTTTATTCTGTCCCATGCTGGTCTCAGAGGCTGAGCTAAAATTAGCTTTTTCTTGCCTTTTTTTTCGTTTTTTTTCCAGTTTAGTTGTTCAGGGTCTTTCTCAGGTGTGGTGGGGACAGGTTTGAAGTGACTGGGTGTTTCAGGGTTTAAGCCCCCAGCAGATCCATGGGAACATCTCCCAGTCCAGACAATTCTCTCTTACAGGGGGAGAGAATATCTGTCTTGGCAAACAGCCCTGGTTTAATGCTTATCACTGCCATAACCTCAATTCTCTCCTCACCTACTCTGAATCCACCCTAAGAGCCAAACCCCTCTCTGGCAGTAACAACTTTCTTGATGGCACCCAGTTTCTTGCATTGCCCCAAATTGCAGCTCCCAACGACAGCAATTCCAAGTGTCTTCATTCCCAAACACTTTTGAAGGCTGCCCAAAACAAGGAAATGAAAAACCTGCTGGTTGACCTAATTGGGTACTGCCAGGTTGTGCCTCTGCTCCACCTCCCATGACCCATTAAGCCACAGGGCATCATTTCCTGTTAATTAACAGGCTCCATTAGAGTGTTTTGAGCTGGGCCTCCTTTAACTGTGTTACAACCAAGCAAAACCCACAGACAGCCCCAAACAAATGAAATGGTGAAAAATGATGGTGAAATGGTGATCACCAATTTATAACCTCTATAACCTCTCCTTGTTTATGGGGGTCTGCTTCTCACCTTGGGATTTCCTTCCACAAAAAACGAGCGCAGAACTGCTCGGTCAACACATTTCTTACTTCCCACAGCAGCAATTCCTCATTAAATTAACGAAGCAAGGAAACAGCCAGCCAGAAACTGGAAATACAAACGGCAGAATAAATCCTAAAAGACTGTTAAGCAAACTATATTGAAGATTTACTTTGATGTGTCTTTATTTTGATGACCATGAGGGCTAAGTTGAGGCCTACCTTCATTTAGTTGCTACTGACAGCACTAAGACAAAAAACGCCCAACCAAAAACCAGCTCCTTAAGCAGAGCTTTCACTTTCAGAGTGGTTTTGGGTACTCTTGTCTCTGCAGGCACAGCCTTGCCTTGTCTCCTTTCCCTGGTGCCCCCTTTCCTTCTTCCAGAGCTGGAGAGCTGTTGAGCCAGGCCTAAGAACAAGCTGCAATTAAACCCTGAGGATGCTCTACCCAAACACAACTCTTCAGGACAAAGAGGAGGCTGCCACACTCCAGGGACAGCGCTCTCAGGGGAAATTACACATCAGTGAATCCGTGCAAGAGCAGGTGCTCACTCTTTGCCATGGAAACAGGTGAGGGGACACATTACAGAAGGAGTTGTTTCAGTGGAGAGGCTTCAAGAGCAGCAGCCTGGTTGGGAAACTGAAGGTGAGAAAAGTGGCATGTTTTGAATCAGTCCCATGCAGCAGGCAGAAGATGCCACCTCCCTGAGTAGCTCTTGTCTGAAGCACCCACAGATGCTCAGGCCACACCATTGTTTGATTTCTGCAAAGTGTGGGGTCCTTTACTGAAACAAAACCGTGTGGTGAGGAATGGAGCTGTTAGCAGCCTGATCCCAACAGGTTTTTATCCTTGGCTTCCCCCTGCCATCCCCACATGAGCTTCACAGGCAGAAGAACCATCCCTGAGATCAGAAGTGTGTTCAACAAACCTTCAGATGCTCACAGTCCTTCCCACCATGGTGTTATTGAGAGCTTTGATGGGTTTGATCCCTGCATCCACAGCCATCCCCAGCTGGAGCTGCTGGGCACTGCCATCAATCCCACTGGCTGATGTCCGTGCACACAACACCTGGAGAAGGGAATGAGGAGGAAAGAGCATCCCTGGAATAATTCAATCTGCATAAAACACCCGTCCTGCAACTGCACTATTCCCACTTGTCATTAATTATGATATTTCCAGCAATTTCTTAATTGATTTGAAGGAGGGTGTCATGCATTTGGGGTTCTCAATCAATTCTTCTCCTCTCGGTACATTTAACTGCTGCAGAGTTTTCCACAGCTATTTTGTTCTTCACAGCTCCTTGAAAAACACCTCAGCCTCCAATTTATTTCCAGTCATTAAAGCAAAATCTTTCAAATGGACAATATGATTTATAAAGTGGGAGAGATACTTTTATGCACTGCTTTATGAATTCTAAGCCTTCAATATTTGTTACAGCTCTTTATTCATTTGGTCTGAAAAGCCAGAAAAAAAAAAAGCTCACCGCTGAATAAAGAGGAAAACGATTCTCAGCTTTCAAACAATGAGTACATCAAATTAAAAAATCATTTATTTCAGTGCCTGCTCCATCACAACAGCACACAATTGTGGGGCCTTCAGCTGGTACATGGATATTCTGTGGCTTTGAGGGAAAAACTGGAAGAACCCAGAGGAATCCACAAACTCTGGAGTGGGACTGAAACTGCAAAGTTCATGTTTTTCTTCCTAGAATCATAAATGGTTTGGGGTGGAAGTGTCCTTAAAGGTTCTTTTTTTCCAGCACCCAGCCATGGCAGGGACACCTTCCACTGTCCCAGGCTGCTCCAAACCCTGTCCAGCCTGGCCTTGGGCACTGCCAGGGATCCAGGGGCAGCCACAG
>JAWWEY010000013.1:2058220-2090945 GCA_035582745.1 Loriotus luctuosus | reverse complement strand
GGCCTTGGGCACTGCCAGGGATCCAGGGGCAGCCACAGCTGCTCTGGGCACCCTGTGCCAGGGCCTCCCCACCCTCATATCCAGAAATTCCTTCCTCATATTTTATCCAAACCTACTCTCTGCCAATTTGAAGCAATTCCCTCTTTCCCTGTCATTACCTGCTTGTCCAAAGTCTCTCTCCATCTTTCTTGTAGCTCCCTTCAGGTCACAACTAGTTCACCTTCTCCTCTCCAGGCTGGACAATCCCAATTCTCCAGCAGAGAGGATTTCTCCACAGCAGAGCTGTTCCATCCCTCTGCTCATCCTGGTGCCTCCTCTGGACTCTGCTCCCACAATTTCATGACTCTGGAGTCAAGGTATTCCAACATCTCCAAAATGCTGAACCACATCCAGCCTCTCTGGGAAAGGGAGCACAGCTGCCCTGGTGCACAAACCCATCTCTCCACAGCCCCAAACACCCCAACCACATTTCTCCAGAGAGCTGGAACAACTTGTTCAGCTGTCCCAGGCTGAAGCTCTTCATCCTCCCCTCCTCCTGGACAGTGACACTGCTGCTGTGTGAGCCTCATGCCCAGTCCAGGAGGATCTTTGCCATTCATCCTGAATCCTGTTCCTGCCCTTTCATTTCTCACATAACTCTCACTCATCCCTTTTCATCCAGCCATGCCTTTTCCAGTGTTTTCTGTCTCAGCTGTTTTAATCTATTCTATCCTGCTGGCTCAGGATGGCTCTGCTTTCAGCCCTCATTTATCACATAACCCCATAGCAGCTTTACCTGATTTCTGGGAAGTATTTAAATTTTCTCTTTATTGTTTTAAAAATCTATTATGAACCTCTTGACTCCACTGCATTGTGCAAAGAAAAATAATTATAAAAATACCCACTCTCTTTAATACCAATAATTTGTCATCTACTGAGAATTTTTTCTAGGTATAATAGTAGTTTAACTCATTAACTTTATGCTAAGTACAGCAATTTTGCTGTCTCCTACCCAAATATTTCTAATATTAATGATACAGCTTAGATAAAGTGATTTAAGTAGTTGTACATACAGTGTGTGCTTATGCAACGATAATTAATTACCTCCAAGATTGAACTCCAATCTTTCACTTCCAATTATGCTTTCATATTTCTGATGATCACCCTGCAAGAGTTCTTCTTCAATTCCATAATCCAGTTTGACATTAAACCACAACTGACTGTGAGGGAGGAGGAGGGAGTCGTGTGCCTGTGATGCCTTTTGGGGCTCCCTAAAGCCAGAGGGCAGGCAGAGTGAAGGCAATAAAAAGCAGTTCTGTTGATTGAAGCCCTTCAGGTACATCCAGGGCAGACCAAGCCCCCCAGGGCTGCACCCAAACTGTCCCACGGCTCACGGGTTTCACACTTTTATAACTTTGGGCCACTTGCACTTTGGGGGTTCATCCTCCAATTGCAGCTTCAGGTAATGAAGTCATTGAGCCCCAGTTTGCTGCCCCAGCTCACTTTTGTTTCCATCTCTGGGCCCTGAGGCAGTGAGGTGTCCTTGATTGCCAGGCCTGGAGAGGAATTGTTGTGTGTGCCCAAAATGGGAAAGCAGCAGCTGGCCCTGGGTGTGGAGTTCAGAGTTACACACTAAAGAGCTGCAGGGTTACAGAGAGATGGAAATAGAAAAGCTCAAATCCTAAAGCATCACTGGGGGCAGGAAGCCAGAGCAGCAGGGATGTGATGTGGGAATAGGTGAGGAGACTCTGCCTCCACAGGGGGTGCCAGGAGAAAAAATCTCCTTGTGTTTGTACAAGCTGGAATTGGACAATCAACCCAACATGGAAATGGATCAAAACTTGTAAAAGTGTGAGAACTCGTGACTAGGAGTCCATCTTGGGTTCATCTTGGGCAGAGCCTCAGCCAGGCTCTTGTGCTGCCCAAGGTGTATCCTTTGAGGTATTTTAATAAATCCCTGTTTGATTCCTTTAACACTGCCCAGCCTCTGTTCCAGGTACCCTCTCCAGGCATCACTCCCTTCCCAGCTCCTTGGAGTGTGCAGCTGGGAAAGCCCCAGGAGAGCTCTTGGGAAGGCTGAGTACAGCACAAACCTTCTCCACAGCCCAAAACTTCAGGGCTTCAGGGTTTTAACTCCACAAGGCAATATCTATAAAATTCTACATTATAACCTATCTCTGGAAGTGTCCAAGGCCAGGCTTGGAGCAACCTGGGATAGTGAAACGGGCTGGGTTTGAAAATCCCTTCCAAGCCAAACACTGGCCTTGGACACTGATTATAAAAAATAAGAAACAAGGCCTGCTTGTGGTGTGATTCAAACACAGCTGAAACCAGGACACTGCCCTCTGCCTCCCCTGAAAACTGGTCAGGAACTTGTGCAGCTTTTCCTTCTTTGCTGAAGCTGTGGGAGGCTCCCTTGCAAAGACGAGCCTGGAGTTTTTGTTTGTTCACATGGGAAAGGGGTTCAGGACACCCAGAGAAGCACCTGGACATGATCATCTCTACCTCAGTCAGGAAAAGCTGCTTTGACTTCTTTGCAAAATCTTTATGGCCATCTTCATAGCAACAAGAAAAAAAGGCTCCAAAATCTTGGACAACTCCTCCTCCTGAAAAAAAAACAAAAAATCAAAAGAAATTTTAAAAATTGTAATAACACATTGTGCCTAAATTCCCTAAAATTGTCTTAAACACACACAAAATGAAAACTTTCAGGAGCAAATCACCACAGACTACAACTCCAAGCAGTGCTGTCTCCAATAACTCTCCCACACATATCCCCAACAGCTGAAACAAACCAGGACAACTGCACAATATTCAGAAGTTATTCCAGACTTGACTCAGTGGATTCTTTTTAAAACAATCCATTTTGCAAATGAATTAAAATTTTAAAAGCACTAATAACTGCAGATGATGAGCACTAATCTTGGTCCTCAGCATCCGTGGAAGTCTTTCCCTCCTGCCTGAGCACCACATGTTCAGAATATATCCAATTTTTCCATCTTTTATTTGCACAGGTAGGGATTATTCAGTTTATTCAAGCCAATTATCTCAGCGTGATTCATCATCATGATGCTCCAAAATAAAAGCAATCATGTTAGATTGGTGCAATTAAAAAGGTATTTTTATTTTTGGAGGAAAAAAATTACCTGTTGAACTGGAAACTTTTCTCCAAACAACATCAGGGTACTTGTTGAACTTGTGTGAAACAATTTTTTCCTCTCCTTGAAGATCAAATGCAGAGCTCTGAGCTTTCCCTCGGTTAAATATCTGTAAAAATAAAGCTCTGCTTTGTAGACTGAGCTAAAATAAAATGTTATTGGCCCATTTTAATCACTAGAAATCTCCTGTTTAGCAGGAGCAGCAAGCAGAGCTCACACACAGCACTGCAGGGAAGGCACTGAAGGAATCAGGGACCCAGAAACCACTCCAAGGAAGGACAAAGGAAAAGTTTTCATTCCAGGAGGTTTTTCTCTCAGTCATGCACTTCCATCTGCTAATTAAATATCATTTAATTGACATTCCCAGCTTCTCTGGGCAACCTGTTCCACTGTTTGAGCACCCTCAGTAAAGAATTCCTTCCTAACATTTAATCTGCCTCTCTTCATTTTCAAATCCTGTCTGTATCAAAAGTCCTTTTTACAAGCATCCTTAAGGTACTGAAAGGACTCAAATCTTGCACAAATAATATAAAAATTTAACTGATTACTGCCAATCTCTCATCAGAGTACACAGAAATAATGATAAAGGAACCACAGAAATTAAGGATAGCAAGTTTTAGAGCTTACAGTCGTTGCAATTCACCTCATCTTTGTTCTTAGCGATGGGAAAGGGATTCTGTGGATATAAAATCATTTATTATCTAACTCAGCTGCCTGGCCAAAAGTTAAAGCATGTTGAGGGCATTCTCCAAATCCTTTTTAAACACCAACGGGCTGGGGGTATCCATCTCCTTTTTGGGCAGCCGGATCTGGGTTAAGAGTTCTCAGTAAAGATCTTGGTTTAGGGTTTCTCAGTAAAGAAATGCTTCCTGCTGCCCATTGTAAACCTTCAGAAGAGTTCTGAACCATTCCCACCAGCCTATCACTGGATCCCAGGGGGAAAAGTTCAGTTTAGGTGGCTTTGTGCACATATAAATACATGCACATGTGTCAGTAACTCTGCATTCCTCACAGAAAAACGTTTGCAAGTGCAAAAGTCACAGAGAGGGCCAGAAAGCTCAAGGATGTAAACAGAATGAGAAAATTCATTGCTTCAGTCCCCCTTTGATTTCCAGGGAAAGCAATTTGTGGAGGCAGTGGGCAGAAGGAAATGCAGAGAGGAGCTTGCCCGAGCTGGAACAGGAGGCTCTGAGTGCAGAGCAGCACACAAACCCAGCAAATCTGGCAAATTCCCTGCGTGGCAAACACATTCCTGCACAGACGATGGGCTTCAAACAGGAATTGGTGTTCTGCTCACAACCAAACGGGGCTGTGGCTGAAACAGCAGCTGCATCATCTGGAAATACCTGAAATGTTCTGATATTTTTTAGAGTGTCTCTCCACCTTTGCTGGTGGCAGAATCTGAAACTCATTACTGTCCCCACAACTGATTCTCCCTGTTTGTGTCATCTTTAAAAGTCCTGTGCTCTGGCAGAGCTGCAGGAACTTTGAGAACAGATAAAAACCTGCATTTTTCAGGCTGCTGGAATGTGACAAAGCAGCTCCAGCAATGCCCCCTTATTTGCAAGGCTGTAGGGGCAGATTGAGAGGGGCTGGGATTTGGGGTGGAATTATCCTCAAACCAGTCTGGAGCCCCACCCTCAAATCCTCATCCTGACACTGAGATCAAAATTTAGCTCAACTGATCTGGAGGCATTTGCCTGGCTGGCAACCCCATAAAACTTTCCATGGGGTGGGTTCTTTTCCCATATTCCTCCTTGGAATGTGTGGAGATTCCTCCCTTTAGTTTTGGGGATGCTCATCAAGGGCCTAGTCCTCTATCTGGGTGAATTCCTTCAGTCCCTGATAATTGTTTCTTTTTGCTAACTTTAATATAATTAGTTTAATATCATGAACTATCCTTATACTATAATCATAATTTTAGCTTTTATACCCTTCCATCAGCCTCTAATAATTGTTTCTTTTTGCTAAGCAATATCATTGCATTAATATTATTAACTATAATTAACTGACATTGCTTTAATATTATTTTTAACTAAAGCTTTAATAATATTAATGATAATTAACATTGCTTTAAAATTATTATTTTTAACTACAGCAATATCATTGCTTTAATAGTATTTGTTATAGTGCACTATCCTATCTTATACTATAACAATAATTTTAACTTTTATACCCTTCCATCAACCTCTAATAATTGTTTCTTTTTGCTAAGCAATATCATTGCTTTAATATTAATTATAATTAAAATTGCTTTAAAATTATTAATTTTAACTAAAGCAATATAATTGCTTTAATATTAGTATATTGAATATATTTATATTTATTAGTGACAGAGTTAACAATAATAAATTACCTTTAAAAGTTTTAACAAGGTTCCAGAAATCACTTCTTTGTCACTTTTGCACAGGAAGGACAGGGATAACTTTCCAATTTTTCAGTGGCTGCAAAGATGGTTTGCAGTAATTATTGACTGCATTAATTGATTATTTATTGATTTGTTCCTTCTGGCAGTGGTGAAAAGACCAATATCGCTGCTCCGATCGTCCCAAATCACAGGAATTTGTCTGGATCCCAGAAATTTTCCCAGGAAATTTACCTTACCCTGCCTTTCCACCCCTGCTCCAGGAGAATTCCATTTCAAACCCTGCTTTTAATTGCCTGGATCTCATTTGAAATCAATCCCTGCGCTTCCCCCTTCCGTGTTTCTAATATTGTTGCCAAAGGATTGGGACAATTTCGAATAATTATCTTTTAATTAATGCTGATTTTCAGTGGAAGTCAAGCACAGCCATTTAACAACTTCCCCATCAGTCCCCAAATAAGTTCCCTGTGATTATCTGGAGCCTCAAAAGCAGCAAGAACCAGGCACTGGTGTCACCTCTGGTGAGTTCTTCACAAAAAGAGTAAAGAACTCATTTCTGAGTCACTGAAATGAGGAAACTCAGGACAGGCAGCAAAAAAAAAAAACCAAACCCAAAACTAAAATTCACCACTGTAGTCTAAAACAGCTGTTTTAACTATATTTTTATCATTTTTGGTGGGAAATAACAGCATTTTACAGGGTGACAAAATACAGTCTAACAAATATTTCAGTTCTCTCTGTAAATATCAATTTAAGGGTGCTGGTCAAGGCTTGATTTTCATTTCCCAGCAATGATGAATTCCAGGTAAAATTTGCATGGAATATTTCACTAATTCAGAGTTTCTGTTCCCAGTCTCAGTGTGTCCATCTTCCACATGTGATCACCTGTCCCCTTTCCTATCATCACTGGGGTTTCTGTTATTTTTTTTATCTCAGTTTCACAGGTTTGAATTATTAGTTATAATACTATTTATTAGTTAATAAATATTAAATATTTATATATAAATATCCAGGCAATTTCTGCCTGAATCCAGAAGGGTTTCCAGATGTTTCAAAAGTCTCTCATTCTGGAGATCATTCCCACCTTGTCCTGCCCATGTCCCTTGACAGAAAAGTTCTCCAAGTAGGGTTCCCAAAAAAATAACAAATAAATAGTAGTGATTAATCATATTAATTATTATTAATTTGAATTAGTCTCTTTCAAATGTACCAGGAAGCACCTACAGAGCAGAATTTACAATCCCAACCCAAGAGAAGTTCAGGAAAGGGTTGGGACCTTAAGGTCCCTTCCAACCTAAACCATCCCAGGATTCAAAGATCCTCCCCAATCATGGCTTGGATCCCATCAAAGTCCAGGTTTTCCCTGAGTTCCCAGTCAGTCCTGCTGGAATTTCCTGGGAGTCCAAGCCCTGCAGGCCCTGCTCCACAGCTGGGAGGGTTTTCCATGCCCTGGACACCCCCCAAATTCCAGGCATGGTATGCTTTGCTCTGAGCACAGCCCTGCTCTGCTTCCAACAACGTCCCCATCCTGCAGCTTCACTGCTTCCCCCACTAAAACAACAAAAAATAATTAATTACCCTCTACTATTCAACCTCTGCATTTCCTTCACCTCTTTATTCCAACTCCACCTTGCTGAACTCCACCAGGCAGAGCCAAAACCAAAACTGAATTTCCTGTGGGACGAGGTTGGGATCTCTGCACCTTCAGCCCCACCATGTTTATCACATCTGGCTCCTCTTCCAGGATGAAACCCAAAAAATCCCAGCTCAGGAGCCTGAACAGGGAGATCATTCTGCTTCACCTCCAGAAACACTTGAAATTATTCTGAAACTCTTCCTGCAGTGCTTGCCAATGGAGGAAATGATCCAAAAATCAACATTTTTGGCTTCTAACACAGAATTCAAACATCTCCATTGACTATAATTCACTCTTCCCTTCAGACCTATGAACACCCAACCCATTGGTGGAAATTTAAATTAGGATTTTCCTTTTAGCTCATCCTTGATGCAACAACCAAAGTTTCACCTTCCAATTTGTAGAGAATCTGGGGTTAATTATTTCAAATTAGAGATAAATTCATATTACAACATGCCTTTCAACTCATCTTTGATTTAACAAGATAAGTTCCGTTTCCAATTTGGGGAGAAGTTGCCTTTAATGATCTTAAATTAGTTACAAATTGTTTTACCTTCCCATATTTTATCCTGTGGTTTTTGTGGTTGGAATGAGGGATTTATTTCCACACTTCAGCTTAAAAGAGAGATGTTATGAACCACGGGCTGGGAATCAGTGTCAAAATGTTTCAGCTATTTTTATGCTAAACACCATCGCTATGGAAACGCCACAGTTAAATTGAATGTGAATTTTCAGGGATTTTTCTTGCAGTACAGAACAGTAGTAGAGTCCAGGTTGGGTTTAATGGGAAAAAAATCGGGATTTTAGGTGTCTGCACTGACTTAGAAAATATTTAACCAAAATAATTTTTATTTTTATTATTGTCGTTTTAACCACATCCAGTCAAGTCACTCCCATCACGACAGTAAAAATATGGCAAAATGGACAAAACACACTGAAATTCCTTTAAAATTAAAACACCAGCCAGGTCCAACTTTTTCCAGAAAAAAACTGGATCTTTTTGGCCCTTATTTTGACAGAAAAACTTGAATTTCAAGGTTTTGTTCTTATGGAGCACACGGGAAACAGGTCAGCTCAGCACCTCTGGCTCATCCTGGGGGAATTTCTATTTTTCCAGGATAATCAGAGTTTTCCCTGCCCAGGTTGGATCTCTAGGAATATTCTTCAGGGTCAGTCAGCACCTCTGTGTCAGAACTGAGAGCAAATCAAATCAGGGAGCTCCAGATTAGGAAGATCTGCCCAGTTTTTTGCTGCTAGGATCAAAATTCCAGCAGTGACAGCAAAAGTGTTGTACTAGGTTGTCAAAGTATCAACCGTGTGGGTCCTGGGGATAAAATAAAATTTAAAAAACTAAATTAAAATTAAAAATTAAAATAAATTTTAAAATTAAAAAAATAAAATAACAAATAAATTTGAAAATTAAAAATAAAATAACAAATAAATTTTAAAATAAAATAAATAAAATATAAAATAGAATAAAATAAATAAAAATAAAAATTTAAATAATTTTAAAAATTTAAACAATTTTAACAATAAAAAATAAAATAAATAAAATTAAATAAAAATAAAAATAAAATAATTAAAATAAAAATTAAAATTAAAAATCTAAAAAATAAAATAAATAAGGAATTGGAAAGATACTATATGGACCATCATATTTTACAGCCTGAGACAAAGCAAAGAGCTCATTATAGACAAAGGTCTAACTTGATTTTTCTGTCACAAGTAACAGTAAATTCCACAGAAAATCCTGTGCTTGCTAATAAATCACATTTGTAGAAAGAACCCAAAAATCCTCATTCTCTGCCTGATTCTGATACTTCTTGTCACTCAATAAACAGCATTTAAATAAAGGATCAGCAATCCTGACAAAACCAAAGTACATTTTAAACCAGAATAAAAACTCAAACCTCATCCCAAAACCTGCACCTCTGCAGAGCAAGTCTGCAGAAAAGAAGCAGGGGAAAAAGCAGGATTTGGGTAACATTAATGGAATTTTTCCCTGCTCTCACATGGGGTATCCCAGTAGTAGTTCCCAGGACTGGAGTGGTTTGATGGGAAGCATCCATCAAGTTAATTACTGGAATTATTTCCTGGCTCCCCAGGAGTGCTGCAGGGAGCCCCAGGTGAGGATGACCAAGCATCACCTTCAGCTGCAGGGCCAAAAAAATCAGAATTTTCTTGAAAAACCCAGAGCTGGCTGATATTTGAATTTTAAGAGCATTTCAATGTGTTTTGTACATTTTGGCACAATTTTTCTGTTATGGGCGTGGTTTGTCTGTTAAAAGCACAGAGATAAAATTAGTTATAGTTGAGGTATTTCCTAGTTGGTGCAGGCACCTAAAATCCTAATTTTTTTCCCCATTAATCCCCCAGGATGAGAGAGCACTTGGAACATCTGGAAACCCTTCTGGATCTGCAGGGAAATCTTCATTAATTGAGAAAAAGGGACCTCAGGGCCCTTTCCAGTGCCTAACTGGACTCCAGGAGAGCTGGAGAGGGATTTGGGACAAGGGGATGGAGGGACAGAGCACAGGAAATGTGTCAAGTGCAGAGCACTGAGCATTTCCTCCCTTAAATTCAGAATTCTCTGCATTTGCTGTTGTTACAAGATATAAAACAACCAACAAACAGGTGGAAAACCACTCCAGCTTCCTGAAATCTTGTACTCCCATTAACTACACGCTCTGGCAAATATTTTATGCAGTTTAGGGGCTCGGCTGGTGGGGAAAAAAAAAGCAGCTCTCCTCCCTCCAGGACCATTCTTTGGAGATGTTATTTTTAAAATCTCTGTTCCTACTCACCTAAGACAACACCTACACCCCCAGCTCATGCCTGGTGACACGAGATTATCACATTTTCATACAAGGCTCCTCATGTTTCATTTATAGGAGCTGTGCTTCCTGCTGGTTTTTGCATCCTTGGAGCTCAGCTCCAGCTGATCCTTTTGTCTTTTTGCTGATCTCGCTGGTGAAGGTCAAAGCAAACCCAACATTCCTTCCACAGCCCCAGCCCTGGAATGGGCTGAGCTCAATTTCCCTCAAAACTGGGGAGTCAAGGATTTCCCATTTGGAATTGAGGATCAAGCGGGAGGTGGGAATCAGCTCCCCTCCCTAATTCCCCAGCCCTTCCATGCTTTTGCTATCCTTGGAAAAGGAAAATATGATTGTTCCAGGCTCAAGGGCAAAGCTGAGGTGCCACAGGATGGGACCTTCCCCATAAACTGCAGCCTGCCTGGGTGTGCCATAAAACTCCTCATCTTGCCTTGACTTGATTGCTTTTTCCCCACAAAAATTGCTTTTTCTTCCCCACCCATGGCATTATTTCGGGTATAAATTCAATATTAAACATCTTGATGATGTTTTCAGAGGGAAAAATTTCCTCCCTGCTTGTGTTCTCACTCACAGCTGTAAAAGTTGGTGAAGTGAAGGATCAAAGTATTTAAGATCCAGAACTTCCCTCCAAGTTCTGCTTTCAGTTTGCAGCCTGTGGATACACAGGCTCATGTGGAAAATAGAGGGGAAGGAGCCCCTTGGGCACTGCCAGGGATCCAGGGGCAGCCACAGCAAACCTGGGAATCCCAAGATCCCACCCCAATCTCCCCTTTACCTGTGTCCTGTCCCTCCATCCCTTGTCCCCAGTCCCTCTCCTGGAGCCCCTTCAGGCCCAGGATGGGCTCTGAGCTCTCCTTGCCTGCATCACACTTTTATTTAATGAACACTTTCCTGCATTTTCTGCCTGGATCCAGAAGGGTTTCCAGCTGTTCCAAAGCTCTCTCCTCCTGGAGATCAGCCCCAGGTTGTGCTGCCCATGCCCCCTGAGACAAAAGTTCTCCAAGAACTCCAAGAAAAGTTCTTGGAGAAATTTTATTACAGACCATTATCTGAAAATAAAAGGAAATGCATTTCCTTTTCCTCTTGAAATATAACTCAAGGGACAAGGATGCAGCTATTTAGCTTGGGCAATCTAAAAAGGATTCCCTTCATGCCACATTTCCAGGCCTCCTGTATTTTGTGTCCCTTAAAAGTTTCTATTATTGTTGATAATAAGAAAGGTTTTGCCAAGTTCTTTGCACAAAATATTCCAGGGGCAAACAGAGTTTAGAAAAACCTTTGTCCTTTCCAGTAAATATATACTTAATTTTTTTTTCAATTTTCATTCTTTTTTAGCATCTGGACAGGATAAATAATTTCTAAGCATCCCAAGGATGTCCATATAGCAAAAGGAAAGGGGTTTGGTGTTTTTTCTGTCTCTTTTTTAACCCAGGTGTTCTCAAGAGAGCATTTGTACAAACTGGTGTTAGACATGGTGCCTGTAGGAGGCCTGGAAGAAAGTTTCTATTTGGAAATGCACTTTGCATATCAGCAATGAATAAAACATAGCCCTTTGTGTGCACATTATATCATGGAGCATGACTAATCCGGGGATACATTCTGCCTTCTCTCAATTCCAAAAAAAAAAATCCCCAGCAGATTAGCTGGAGTTGCCATTAATAAAAGCTAGATTGTCACCCTAAGACTCAGTTAAAAATGAAATAAAACACAGGGGCTGCTGAAGGCTGTTCCTGTTGGCTGCCCAGCCTGTCAGGATTAATATTTCTGTAAACCTGAGGCCTTCATTCTACCTGACTTTTTTTCTTTTTTTTTCCCATTATCATTTATCATTATCCTCATTGGTAGGCAAAGGAAAAAGTCATTCAGACCTTCCTGAAGACTTTTTGAAAACTCCTTAAATAATGATAATAATACTTAGCTAAAAAAGGATAATTTTTAATGGGTATGGGCTTAGTGTTTTCTTTTCTTTTTGGAAATTTCAAGGCCGGGTTGGCTGGAGCTTTGGATGATCTGGGATGGTGGAAATTGTCCCTGCTCATGGCACGGGGTGGAACGAGGTGAATTTAAGATCCCTCCCAACCCAAACCTGTGATTCCATGAATCAGACACAGTTTTGCTTTAGCACCTTCAAAGGTTGAGAATTTCACCAAAACCAGTTTGCAAAGCCCTGAGAAGGGGCAGAAATTTCCAGGAGTCCCCCTCAGGCTCCAGGACGCAACAGAACAGGCTGGAGGAGCAGCACCATGTCCTGTGTGAGCAACAAATGAAAAACCAGAGAAAACTCTGCTCTCCCAGCAGCTACCAGTGCAAACACTGCAGTTTAGTTGCCAAGCAACCCACTCATCCTCCAAAATTCCTGTTCAAGTAGCAATAAAATCACTTGTTCAAAGGGACTGGAAAACAAAAGCAAGTTGTGGCTCTGCCGCCCTGATTTGCTCGGTAAAGCGAAGGAGAAGCAGAACCTCAGCCCCATCCAAGGTTTATCTGAACACAAATAGAAACCACATCATGAAATTCCAGATGCCAAAGACATGATTTGCTCATCACAAAAGAAAGAAGTGCAGGGCTGCAGGGATTCATGCTCCAAAACCTGCTTTGGAAAGGGGGAAAGCTCCCACAGCAGCCCTGAGCAGGGCCCAGCTCTGCTCCGGCAGACCAGGCCCTCCTGACAAGCTCCTAAACTGTGGGGCAGAAATTCCAGCAAATTTTGGCAAAGTGATCAAAGCTGAGTGATTACGTCAAACTTCTAAAGATGTTTCTGATCCCAGAATGGGAAGGGACATTAAAAACCATCCAGTGCCACCCCAGCCATGGCAGGGACACTTCCACCATCCCAGGCTGCTCCAACCCCAATGTCCAGCCTGGCCTTGGGCACTTCAGGGATCCAGGAAAAGCCACAGCTGCTCTGGGAATTCCATCCCAGCCAGGAATTCCTCCCAAAATCCCATCCAGACCTCATTTCTGTTACTCTGAAGCCATTCCCTGTGTCCTGTCCCTCCATCCCCTGTCAGTTGTCTCTCTCCATCTCCTCAGCTCCCTCAGGCGCTGCAAGGACAGAAATTTCTCTTTTCCAGGCTTGGAGCACCCTGGGATAGTGGGAAGTGTCCCTGGCCATGGCAGGGGGTGGAATGGGATGGCTTTTAATGTCCCTTCCAACCCAAACCATTCCACGCAAGTAATTAATCCTCCTCAATGCTTTAACGAGCATTTTTTCCACAGGAAAAATTCAGTTGTTGCTATTTCTATCCATGTCTATGACCCTCCCAGCCCATCCTTGTGTGATGGAATTCACAGATGGAAAATAAATTTGGCATTAACCTGCATTTGCTGGATGTCAGAAGTTCTCTCTGGCGCTCCCCACCACCATTTGCTGAGAGCAAGGACCATCAAGGATGTCCAAAATCCCAAATGTCTCCAGCACAACGTTTGGAACCATATGGCACAATCAGATTTCTTGTCAGCTTCTTGCTCCACGTGTCTGACAATTATCTCTGGAAAACATGGAGCAGAGCATATGTTAGACAAAGAAATAAGGAATAAATAATAATAATAAATAATAACCCACTTTATAGACATTTCAAGAAAACCATGAAGAAAACAGACCAAGAATTTTGCCACACAACACAAATTAGGAAAATAAAGTCTCCTCCATAACTCCATGGGATGTCAGCAAAATGCTCTTGGTTATTTTGTTTATTTGTTCTGATTGGTGGAGATTCAGAACTTTTAAAAAAAGACTTAATAAAGGTTTGGATACAACCTTTCCATAGCAAAAATAAGACTTTGAGGATCTTTATCCAATGCTACATTAAGGGAAAACAAACAACAAAACCTAATAGAACGAAATAATGCAAAAATCAATGGAAATTTGGTGCCTGGCTGAAAAATCTGCTTTTTTTCATATATAAAAAAGGTCAGTTAATATTTCACAAACACATGAAGGGATGAAAACAGAGGAAGGGGAACCACATTCCGGACTTAGGGATGTTTTCAGGGGCACCCAAGAAAAACACCAAGAATTGTGCTTTGAGTTTCACAATTTGCACCTCTCTGTAGCATCAATTTCAGAACTGAACCATGCACACACAGGAATTATTTAAATCCTGGGACAGGGATAACCAAACACACCCAGCAGTTACTCAAACCCTGGGACAGGGATTAAAAAGGCCCAAAATGACAGGTTTAAAAAACCCAAAAAAAAAAACAAAAACAACCACCCAACTTATCGCAGCACTGAAATTCTCTAAGTCATTATTCAAAATTAAAAAGCAGATTTAAGAAATTCTTCAATTAAATCTCCTTTAATTTGGGATAAAATTTCTCAATCTGCTGGAGCAGTTTGGAGCCTTTCAGGCCCAGATCCACACTTGGCCAGGATTGTAGCCAGAGAAGGAAAATAATCCCTAGAAATTCTCAAATTCTCCAGGAAAACAAACAATTCCAGTGCTCCTTTTGCTGTCTGGATCCCTCCATCCTTCATGATCTAATCAAATGTTTATCCTGACATCACCTGGTAAAAATTGAACTTAAGCAAGGTTTAAACCAATTTAAATGTCAATTCCTTTGATTTAGCAGAGGGAGCAGATGCATGAGAAAGCAGAATTACCACATCCTCTCCACCTCAGAGCCACGTTTAAAGCTAAAAATACAATTTTATTTTTGTGTTAAGAGACGAGGAAAAAAAAAACTGAGGAAAAAAAAAGAAAATAGAAAAAATTAAGAAAAAAAATAAATTAAAAAAAACTAAGCTCTTAAATTTTTGCTAAGAACTGAGACACAGCTCAGGTCTTTCTTGCCATCCAAAGGAGGTCCAGCCCTTCCTGGGGATCCCATCTGGATATTTGGGTTATTTGCTGACCTACCTGAAGCACCAGCTCTGGAGCAAAGGGATTTCTGGTTGCCAGGGCTCAGCAAAAGGCATTCCAATATAATAAAATGAAAATGAATTCAAAGGTAAAATAAGGAAAAGCCTAAGATAGGTCAGGAAATGAGTATGGAAAAAAATGTTAATATGCATCCTGTGCCATGGTGAGGCTGAATTATATTTTGTGTATAAACAGAAACAATAATAAATCTTTTTTTAGATTAACACTGCTTTAAAATCACCTGATTTATTCAGAAAATGAAGGAAAAGTTCCTGATAAACATGGAAAAAAAATCCAATCTAAGACTTTTTGAGCTACAAGTTCCCTGTTTTCCCATCAAACTCTTGATGGAGTTGGATGTCTCTAAGAAATCTAAATGGTGCAGTTAAGAATTGTTAATTACTTTTTAATGAATTTTCTGGGGTCTGTATCTGCTCCCAGTGATCCAGGGGAGATTTATCCACAGGAGGGTTTGGAATTTAGGTGAGGAACAGGGAGAGGAGGCACATGAGGAAAAGGAGCAACAGAAATATTAACTGAGGGAAATAATATAAAAAATAAGTAAGGACAGAGACATTTTCCACTATCCCAGATCATCCAAAGCTCCAGCCAACCTGGCCTTGAAATGTTCAATCAGAAAAGAAAGCTCCAAGACCATACCCATTAAAAATTATACTTTTTTAGCTAAGCATTATTGTTATTATTTAAAGAGTTTTTAAGAAGTCTTCAGGAAGGTCTGAATGACTTTTTTCTTTGCCTACCAATGAGGATAATGATAAATGATAATGGTAAAAAAAAAGAAAAAAAAGTCAGGTAGAATGAAGGCCTCAGGTTTACAGAAATGTTAATCCTGATGGGCTGGGCAGCCAACAGGAACAGCCTGTTGGAGCAATATAAATATTAAGTAAGAAAAGGAGCAATATAAACATTAAGTAAGGGAATTGAAATTCTTGATTTCAATTAAGAAACTGGGTTTTTTTTACAGCTTTTCCAGCACCTGCAGCTCAACTTCCACCTGCCCAAGGAATTCCCAATCCCATAAAGAGCCTGAGGGACCTGGCCAGCCCCACCTGGCTCCACTCAGAGCAAACACCTGGACAGAGCCAGGGATTTGCAGCAATAAATCTTCTAAAGGGCTCAGAATATCCAGCACTATCCACAGGAGGGAAAAGCAAGAGTTTTCCTTCTCCCTCAGGTGTTTCCTGGGACAAACCCTCTTCAGGCCATAAAATATTCCCAAGGCAAAGAGAGGAGCAAAACCAGGGTCTTCAATAATTGAGGCAAGTGTGGAAGCTCATTCCAGAAGTTATCCCATACCTGGACTCACAAGTAAAATAACACAATTATTGGAATATCCCAACCTGACCCCAGCAAACTGGGATATTACAATAATTCCAAGTTGGGATATTCCAAAGGTGTCCCAGCACCTTACTGGGACATGGGAACAGTCCCAGTCCCAGAACAGCTTTAAATCAAAATTATGTAAAAAATAATAAAATTCAGATAAAATAAGGGATAATTTATCCATGACCATAATTTAAAAATAGCAATAAGAGCAATTTTAGCACCTCACTGACCTAAATCATTTTAGAGAAAGTTCAGGATGTGAAAGGAAAATGAAGATTTACAACCTCACTCCTATCTCTGGTTGTCATTCCAGGGTTGAGTTGGAGTTAAAAGCTGTGGTCATATTTAGAAGCCCTTTTCCAGGGATGTCAGGAATGTTTATTCCAGGGAAAAGGAAAGGGGGATTGAGGCAGGAGGTACCGAGTGGGATTTTTGGGAGCTGGACCGAAAGCGAGGGAGGAGAAAAACTCATCTGTGAGGCAGAAGTGCCACCTTGTGATTGAACACTGCAGTCCAGGAGGGGGCTGGGGACAATATTTGAATTATCTCTCCCTCCCAAAACATCTTCAACCTCTGGGAAAATAAAATTGAAGGAAATCAGTTGAAAATCCACGGATTTTCACGAGTGGGTGGCACAAGCTCACAAATGAAACAAAAATCCCATAGATGTTTCTGGCCCTCAGGATTGCTGTGTTTAATCCAACTTCTAAATGAGAATTAAATTTCCTACTTCACTGTCCTATCATTCATCAAATAGTTGTTAATTATCAAATATAAAAAATTTACATCTTGCAGAAAATTACTTTCCTTAAGCAATTTCTGTGATTATCCACAAATATCACATGGGAAGGAACATTCCACTTCCAAATGAGAGCATTAAGAGGATGTTGATAGAGTCAAATATAAAATTAATTATATTCCTTGCAGATTATGAGAGATTTTACCAAAATTTTAGGTAAGTTCTCATTGTGTACTGGAAATTTCCTTTTCCCGTGCAGGTCATGAAATCTGCAAAATGCATTAAATTATTGTGAGTGAGATCCTGAAGAATTTCTCATAAAAACAACTTTTTTACTAAAGATTTTCATGAAAATATGCTTAACACATCTGGACTTCCCATTTTTTGTAGACACATCAAGTCAACCATTCCTGTTGCCCAATTTCAAATATATTCAAATATCACACTCTGGATGTGATCAGTCTATACAAAAATAATCATAATATGGCAAGAGAAGGGGATTAAGATAAACAGTAAAAAGTTTGATGAAAAATTATTAAAAATAATGCAATTAATTAATGAAATTGATTAATGCAAATTTTTTTTACAGATCCAAGAAATAATCACCTGTAAAGATTTTTATAATAAGATAATAGAAGAGTAAATTTAGGGTGATAAGAAAACACTTAGTATGACATAATAAATGTACCTAAAGGCCACCATACAACAAAGGAGAAGTAAAAAAATTGATTAAAAATAAAGGTAAATTTACTAAAAGTTACATTATTTTAATGAATTTGCTCATTCAACCCACCTGGACCTTTTGGTTGGTGAATACAGGATTTGGTTTGATTTATCTCATTAAAAAAAGATTTTTTTGGTGAAAAGTCCTAATTTAAGGTCATGAAACCTTGACCAACCTTTCAATGAAGAAATTTTCCCTAATATCCAACCTAAACCTCCCCTGGTGCAACTTGAGGCTCTTTCCTCTCATCCTGTCCCTTGTTGCTGGGGGAAAAAGATCCAAAGAGGCTCAGAAGTGGATCCAAAGTCAACTTTTCCCAAAGGAAGAGCTGAGGAGCACCACGACCTCATTGGTGCAAACTTGGTGGCAAATCACGTGGGTGCTTTAAAAAGTAAAATATTGAAGGTTATTTCTATCAAATAGAGTCGTTGCTAATTTGATCCATCAGCTCTGTGGAATCCAAATTACAGACCTGTCCCAGCCCAGGAAAATTCAAAGTAATGCAATTATCCTTTTAGACTATATAAAGCCTCCCATCACCATGGCATCCAGATTTATCCTTTCTTAAATAGACACCTTCACCTCAGATGTGCATCAGAGAGAAACTTCTGCACTTGACTTTCTCAAAATTGCTCCCTGGAAATATTTATGAAATTTTACATGTGGCTGTGTAGGTCTCATTGGCACCTTCGTTTCTAAAGGATTAAAAAACCCCAAATTAACAAACCCCAAAGGAATTTTACCTGCTTTTGAGGGCTTTTAGAAGCAGAAGAAGCAGGAATTACATGGACAAATCTACATCAAAAGTGAAGAAATTTTCCCTGATGTCAAATCTAGACACAATTTCCTCTCATCCAGTCACTTTTACCTGAGAGAAGGGGTCAGCCCCCACCTGGTTACAATCTCCTTTTGGGAACTGTAGACAGAAACCATCAGTAGAAATATATTGAAAACAGTCACACAGCCTTCTGTGGCTAAGGAGATGTTATTTGAGTTCTAAAATCAACTGATTCTATATTTATATATTTATAAATATACATAAATATATCTTAATACATTTTAATATATATTATATACATTAATATAGAGAATGTAATTTTAGAAATAATTTAAATAAAATTTAATAAAATTTATAAATATATCAATTTGGGCACTGTTATCAGCATCATTCTCTAAACAATGCCAACAGTTTAAGATACTCTTATGAAAATATTAAAAAAACCCATTGCACAGCAAAGTTCCAACTCAGCAATGGACACGTGGACATTTTGGAACAAAATACAGAATGGAATATGTGGACATTTTTATTCAGGACAATAATAAAGATATATTTAGATAATTCAAAACAATAAGATCATAGAGTGGCTTGGGATCGGAAGAGATCTTAAAGACCACCCAATTCCAACCCATGCCATGGGCAGGGACACCTCCCACTATCCCAGGGTGCTCCAAGCTCCATCCAGCCTGCCCTTGGACACTTCCAAGGATGGAAAAAAGAGTTTTAATTCAACAAAAACATCCTGAAGTCCAAAAAGTACATTTAAGTACCAAACGTGATATAATTAACCAGGGTACAGATGGACTAATATTAATCTTTTCCTTGTCCTATTCATCCACAATAATTTTCCTTAATCCCTGGACTAAAACTGGTTTTAATGCAGATATTCACGTGCTGCTGTAAGAAAAATAACCAACAAAAACCTTTCCATGTGGTATTCAGAGCTAAACAGTTTTGAGTCAAAAAATACTGGGAATGAAGACAACAATTGTCCCAAAGATCCAACTGGAAATGAAGCTCTCTAAAAATCCAGAGGTAGCAGTTTGCTCTTGCTGATAAGAGTGGAGCACGTGGCTGGAAAAACTCTGCAGTGCAAAAGCCACATAATAATGAGAGGGTTTTGGCAGAGGATTAGAAACCTTTTCCCCTATCCTGGAAAAAAAAAGTTAATAAGCAAAACATTCCCAAAAATATCCTCTTGTGAGCTGTGCCTGGTCTGGATTGCTGAGTGCAGCTGCAGTGCTGTGAGGTTCCATTATGAGAAGAAAAATAACAAAAAACTTGACAAATACAGGCAATTTTTATTTTCATACCTGTGCAAGTTTAGGCCACCTCAGAACTCCATGGTTAAAAGGTACAAATGAGCTGCTAATTTAATTTGGGTCCATGGGATCCAGACAGCCCCAGAACCACAGCTCCTCTCAGGCTGGGTTTAAGGATAAATCAGCAACTCTTCTTAACCTTCAGTATTTATTTGCAAAGCTTGCTGGAGTGTAAAATGGATAAAGATGAAGCTCCCATAAAACTTGTGAGTTGAAGAAAGGAAGAATCAGGAAAATAATTGGCTATAAATATGCCATATGGATTTTTTCCTCCTTTCTGGAGGATTTTTATGGGCTTGGATGAGCTCTCGACAGATAAAATTGAGAAATATTCCCCTCACACTTACTTGAGGGGAAAAAAAAGAAAAATCAACCCAAAAAATTGTTCAAGGAGTAAATAGAAGCAATCCCCAAAAGCCATAACAGCAGAAGGATTGCTTAATAACCTCCATGGATTTTAGACCTTTCCACATCACTTTGCCAGGCAGCACAATTCCCAGCCTTGCTGGTATTTCAGGATGCATCTCCTCAGTGGAGCCAGGGGTTTAGAGGAAATTTTGGGGGCAGGAGAGGTTTGGATGCCCAGTTTTCCTGTGGAGGGGAGGCACAGCCGGAGGAATCCCTGCTCCTCATGATCCCCAGCTCCTCACCTGCTGCACCCCAAAGGGAATTGAAATAAATTAAAACTACCTCAGTGGTGAAACTTGGTGGCAAATCACGTGGGTGCTTTAAAAAGTAAAATGTTGAAGGTTATTTCTATCAAATAGAGTCGTTGCTAATTTGATCCATCAGCTCTGTGGAATCCAAATTACAGACATGTCCCAGCCCAGCAAAATTCAAAATAATGCAATTATGCTTTAATTTAAACAGTTAAAAATCCTAATTGCAAGGAAATATCATTTTTAATTCAATCTAACCCTGCTGATTTGAGTGATCCAGGTGTTTAAACCTAGGAAATCCTCATCAATCAACCCTCTGGAAAGGTGAAGAATTTCCACACAGGGAAATGTCCCAAATCCTCTGTCAGCACCACAGAGGAGATGCCAGGTGCTGATGAGTTTGGGAGTGGCAGCATAAAGAAATTCCCAAAATCTTCCAGCCTTGTGCAATATCCCATAAGGAAACACATCATAAACCCAGCATCATGCTTAATTAGCAGTCCGATTAATCTATAATTGTTTCATCCAATTAGAACATTGTAAAGAGGAAAAAAAAAAGTTAAATTTCTGCAATTACTAGAAATTATTAGGAAAAAGTGTTAAATTTCTGCAAGTCAAAGAGTGGAGGCAAAAATTCTTGCAGGATTTCCAGTCTCCCAAAAAGATGCTAAAAATCTTTGACTTTCATTTAACAATTTTACAGGAATCCAATCCAAGGTCCAAGACCTTAGGAGAGATGATTGCTCCTGGTTTTCACTGAGGTTCATTGAATAATCCTCTCAAAAATAAACCAAAATGGGGATATAATAAAAACTATTGTAATAATAAAGCTGGGATATTTAGAATTCCATCATTTGAGTGCAGCAGTTACCATTTCAGCAGGTCCAATATTAAACTCCAATATTAAATAAATATGGGGGAAATTGCCTCCCAAATTTTCCCCATCCCAATCAGCTTTGAGAATGGCAAACTGGGGAAACTGGTGGAGATTTAAACTCTGAGGATCATGGAATTACAGAATGGATTGGGTTGGAAGGGACCTTAAAGCTCTTCTCATCCCACCTGCTCAACATTTCCCTGTCAATCTATAAAAATCTCTGCAAGAGTGGCCAGGAAAAGGTTGGAATATCAGTGGTTCCACTGAAAAGAGGGAAAATAGAATTAAAAATCAGCAACAGCTAAAAAAATCTGTCAGATTATTTCATTTCATAGAGGCTTTTCTGTTTTTTCAAGGTAAATTAAATATTTTCACCCTCCAAAGTTGCAGTTCCCTTTATTCCAACATGGGGTTTTTTTTTCCTGCTTTTCCTACTTTGATTGTCTTTTTTGGCTCAGAAAATTAAATTTCATGGAGTTGGTCCTTATAGATTGAATGCTTTGTGCTAAACAAATGGTTCTAGTATTTGCTGGTGCTTTCAATAAATTAGAATTTGATGCTCAAGCCAATATTGAGCTGACACAAATTAGATTTACCAAGCAAATTTTTCCCCCAAATATCATCTTATCGAACAAGGGCTGTATTTTGCACCTGTCAGAAAATGTTTATTGCTTTATTTCATTAGCATGACCTGTCAAGCTTTAATTTTAAATTGCCTGGCAAAACAGAAAAGACATTTTCCTAAGAGAGAACTCACTTTTCACAGCAAGAAACATCAGTTAATATGGAATGAAGCATTACTGGGTCTTCAGGGTAAATTTTTTATTTTTTAGCCACTTGGACCACGATTTTTCCCAATTATTTAAGTGGTTAAAATCCAAGTGGGGGCAGGTTTGTGTAACAGAACTTGTCAAGTCTAAATTATAATAATAAAATTAGTAATTATTATCACCTATTTTAAACCAAATGTTCTTGCTCTGTTGCAAATATTTTCCTTCAGAAGCTGGGGGTTTGCTGATATAAAGGAAAGATCAAAACCAACATGGGAACAAATCTGTAGATGCTGCTGCTACAGGGGAGTTTTCATTTTAATGGACGAACAAAAATCCCTTTAAAATAAATCAAAAATAGCAAAATTTTCACAACATATCTGCATAACACATCACGTCCAGGAGGGAACACCAGATTTTCACAGTGCTCAAGAATCCTGTTTTTGGGAAGGACACTCAAACTTCTCATTCCTGTTGCCTGAAATCCACTTTTTCCATGATTTTTGAAGGCTTTTGCAAAGACCAGAGCAAAGGGATTATTCAGGAGGGAGCATCCCACCAGGTCAGGAGCCTCCTAGGACCTTTGCCACCTGTAGGGGACTTTTGGCACCAAGGCCACCACCAACACCTCACAGGCTTTGAGCTGAGCCTAAAGTATCCCTGTAACACCCCAAGGGGCTGAAAACTTAATTTGACTTTTAGCATTCTTGGTCAAAAGCCCCATGTGTGCCCCAGAAGGGAAATGCAGTTCTCCAGCACGGCACCATCAACTTTGGGAATATACACTGGCAAAAATCACAGCTCCCCTCTGAGTGCAAAAATAGAAAAATTTGGATTTCAGCGACAAAAATACCTGAAATTGTGTATTTTACACCTCAAGGTCTCATTTATGTGAATTGTTGACCACTAAAAAAAAAAGTCTATCCTCCACAAACGTTGCACTTGATGAAAACAGCACCAAAAGCCATGGTTAGCTCCTGAGGTTTAGATTTCACCCACAGCACCGCACCAGGCGAGTTTGACTTTTTGCTGTTAATTTTAATTTCTGCCTGTTTGCATTTCTTTAAAGCCCAGCCAGATCTGCCTCAGACACGGCATTCTCCAGGCTGCCATTCATTCCCTGCTCCTAAAGCTAATTGGCAGCACTTTTTGGAAGAGAAATGCTCCTCAGAAACACCCTTCAGATATTTGTTCTTCAGAGCTCATCACCAGCTTTACACTCATCAAGTACCAGAGATTTGGGTATAAATTAAATGAAATTGCAGCCCTAAAAGGCTGCTTAGACCACACAGAGCTCACATGCAAGAATCAAATCATATCATGCTCCTCCTGTGTTTTCCAGTCTTGAAAACCCAAAATCTGATTTAAACTTTTAGGGGTGAGGGGAAAAGGATAAAAATACTCCTCAGGCTGAGGAAATATGGTCGAATTCCTCCTCCAAGATATTTGACTTCCTCGTTATTTCTCTTAAAATTCATCCACACACAAACACCAGCGCCCAAAATGAGGACCCCCTCAGCCTCATTGTATTTTTATGTAAAATTTTTAATGTAAAATTTATTATTAAAATAATCTGTGTTTTGGATCCTGCACATCCCAATGTGCAAAAACATTTTCTTAAAATGTACATTCCTATCGGTAACATTTGGAAAGATTAATCAACCAACCAGCAAACAGTGATGTTCATATTTCAATAATTAAGGCAAATAATTCCTTTCTACTCCTAAATCCTTAAAAAACCCCCAAATTCCAGGCTGTGCCACCCTGCTGCTGTCCACATATTTTTATTTTTTTGCTAAACCCAAGATTTTCATTAGATCTGCATGCAGGGAGGCAGGCCAGGAAAGAAAAGGATATTTACAAGGAGCACAAGCATTTTATCATTTTCCTGATCCCACATTTTATATTAAATTCTAAAGCTGGGCTTGCCCTGCTGAGCTTGGGCTGGAGCGCTTTGCTGTGGCAGCGTTGGAGGCGATAAGAGAACCCTGGGGTTTAATCTGGATCTGATCCCCACCCCTCTCCTGGCAGTGTCCAGGCTGATAAGGACTGATAGGAAAAAGAGGTTTCAGCAGGATCTCCTGGCTGTTGACTGCGTTTGCTCCCAGCCTTCATCAAATTCCCATCAAATTCCCCCTTAGCGCCGTCAAACCGCGACCGCGCGAGGCGGGAGCCGCCACCTCCTCACCAAGTGCCACCACTTATCCCACGACCTGTGTCATGGAGCTAACTTTTCCTGCAGGAACAACATCCTCCTAAATCTGTCACTTTACTGTGGATACACCCGTGGCCAAGTGGCCAATGTTGGAGCGGGGAACCAACAGGAAAGGCAAAGGGGCTTCTCTCCAGAGGGAGCAGAAGATTTGCGGCCGGCGCCTTCCAACGCTCTTCGGAGCTCTGGGGAGGGGAGATTGCTAAATTTAATGTTCAAACAAATGATCCCATTGGAAAGGGCTCCCTGTTCTCGGATAAGACATTCCCAGAAATTTAATTCCCTAATTTCATCAGGTGGCGCCTCAGCCGCCGCGGTTTTCAGGGACGGATTTGGAGGGCACCTCGTTTGAGGGCAATTTGAGAGAAGCAGAGTTGACACCGTGTCAATCTCTTGCCAGGCTGAGTGGCATCTCCCAGGAAAACAATTGAATTTAGGGATGCAGCCTGCTTGTTTTAATCTCCTCTCTCTCACCAGGCTAAAATGCTCTTTTACATAAGCAGCAAATACATTCAATATTTGATAATGTGCAACTGAAAATTTGTCCTTCCCCAAGGAAAATAACTCCAGGCTTTTTAAAAAATGAGGACTGGAAGCTCAACCATTTTCCCCAAATGAAAGGTCATACCAGCCACTGCTATCCTAAATTTGATTTATCTCCTTGATTTTATAAAAACCCTTAACTTACAAAACATTTTGGGGTAGGACACACAGATTTGAACAGAGAGATTCCTCAGAAATAGAAAATCCCTCACTTTCAGAGGCTTCCACAGGAAGGATGGTCTGTGCCATGTTCTTTCCTGATGAGCTTTGTAAATTGTGCAGTCAGTGCTCCAGGAGACTTTCAGAGTAGAAATTAACTCCTAAAATTAGTTGGATATATATAAAAAAATTAAATCTTTAAACAGCTGCAAGGGTTGACTAAAAGAACAAAGAGTCCCACTACCTTATATATATTATATCTATATATACAGATATATATATAGATTGATAGATATATACATATGAATGTGACTAACAGAAATAACTTAGGCCTATGGGAAGGATATATAGGAACACCCAATTTCCAAATTTCCTGATGTCCAAATAGCTTAAGTATATTTATTTAACATCATAGTCATGATGTACAATCACAGCTGAATGTCTTGTGCTATAGTACAACACCTACTAGAATTCATTCATTAACTTTATACAAGGTGCAAAACCATTAAATAAATTTCCTTTTTCTAGGCTGAGCTGTTATATAAGGACTACAGCCTGACCTGACTAAAATAAATTATACATCCAGCAGGAAATGACTGTCCATACCATGAAACCCTTGGATTCTGCTCTCTGTGAAGACCCTGGGCTGAGCAGCCTGTGATGTTAAATGTTCAGACAGACTGATGGGACAGTTTGTGGCTCATCATTTCCATGTCAGAGGACATGTTCAAGTGCAGGTGTGGAGACGAGTGACACTTGGAGCTCCCAGCAGAGAGGCCACACCATGTCCTTGAAGAGTCAGACAAGAAATCCGAGTTGCCACCAGTTTGCTGCTTCTAGAAGTAATATCCAGTTTAAACATCAAATATCCCCATGGCTCCAACAAAATTCCTGGAGAAGTTGTGATTATCTCCAGAAAAAAATGAAACATTCCCTTGCAGAAGGTGCATTTGGGCAGTTTCAGGAGGCTGAGGGTGGCACTGAGGAGGCTTCCAAGGTGGTTTTCAGGTGTTGGACACCTGGACACTGATACGTGGAGGTGAAAGGCAAAAAAATCAATGAAAAGCAACCCCTGCCTAGATTTTTCCACAGAGCAGTTTTGAACTGGGTTTGGAAAGTTGGTAAAAGTAATTTTTTACTTGTTTTTCTCTCCCTTTTTAAGCAGCAAGGAGGCCAGGCCCATTTAAATTCTGCTTCTGGCTTGCAGCGTGTCTGAACACAGAGAGGTCATGGCTTGATGCTGCTACTTTGATGATGGAAGAGAATTTTATATTTTGCTCCTCCAGGTTTTCCTCCATCTTCTGCCTCTGCAAGTCGATGAGTTGATATTTCTAAGTGCACAAACACATGATTAGCATCGTCTTCTGTTCTCAGAGGCCTTTGATGCACCAAAAATAAGGAATTTTGTACAAAGTTCAGCACTCAGGATCCTGCCTGACAAAACCTTCACGCCTGGCTCAGTCACACAGAGGGCTCACAGGAGCAAGGAGTGGTTGGAGAGGGTGTTCAAAGGTCCTTGTTCACTCTTTCCACCTTCTTGGAAAATAAGTTTTCCAGCCCCTGGGGAGTTCTACAGCAGAAGTTTAACTTCAGCCAAGCATTTAATTCAAGGTTGAGTTTCGGGCCCTCTAAGACAGACTGGTTCATCTGACAAGGAGTTGTGTTACCAGCCTGAAAAGGTTAAGAGAAAACTTCTCAGACTTCTCCTGCTTCTGACCCCCCTTATTGTTAATATTATCTTGTCATATTTAGGAACTGTGACTCAGCCTTCCCAGAATGAAGCAGCGTCCCTGAGGCTGCTCAGGAACCACATGGTTTGTGTCCTAAACCCAAAAATCTTCACAGAAAATAAGTGGATTCTACTTAAAAAGGACCCTGAGCTTTTATTCCAGCTCTGAGGGTGCAGAACTCCAGCAAAGCCTCCCCTGGGTGCACCATCCACCACTGAGCCCCTCCCTCAGAGGAGCAGAGAGTCCCTGATCCTGTCAGATGTCCTTGGAAGAGGCAGGGATGACCTTTCCCGAGTGCTGGAGCACAGCCAAGCCGAGCTGGTGGCACAGAGTGGCAGGGGACAAGCAGCAGGGCTGGGACAGAAGGGACAAGGCTCCTCCATCTGCTCCAGCTCGTGCTGTGCTGCTGGAAATGGATGAGGGGAGAGGAGATATTAATGCCAAGAGCCCTGGGAGACGGGGTGCATCCCAAACCCCCACAGCCCAGCACACATCACACATTGTTTCCAGCACTGTAATTATCTGATAAAGCTGTTAAGCAGCCCCCTGAGGTGCCATGAAGAATTCATCCTTCCCACCAAAGCACGGCCAGATATTAGTCAGCAACTGGATGCTACTTTGTGGGGGGGGGAAAAAATTATATCAGGAGAGTCATTTCCTTTTATTTCTGAGAAACTTGAGGCTTGTGATGGGAGGATGAGCTGGCTGCACTCAGCTCTGCTTGAGAAATACACAAATTTCTTAGCACAAAGAGGACCAAACATTTCATATGTGCACAAGGGTGGGGGTCTCGCATCTGCCTCCACCCCACACTGAAACCTTATTAAGTGAAAGATAACCAAACTTCTATGGATTGACTCCAAAAGTGAATTTAGAGTTCAAGGTCAGGCTGGACAGGGCTTGAAGAACCTGGGATGGTGGAAGGTGTCCCTGCCCATGGCACAGGATGGGCTTTAAGATCCCTTCCAACCCAAATCATTCCATGACTCTGTGAATAAAGAAGCCCAGGTGTAGACATAAGATCCCCAAACCTCGATTGCTTTGTCAGTTAAAGAAATAATGGGAAATTATTAATGAGACAGAAGAAAAATTGCAATTACAGCTATTTCAGATTGGAGCAAAGCCACCCTAGAAAATAAACCAGCTGCATTTTGAGAAAATTCCTGTCTGAGGGAGTTTCCAGGCACCATCCAGGCCCTGCTCATGGAGGATGCTGCCAAAGACCAGGTGCTGCAGCACCTTCCTGACCTCCTTTGTCCAAGCAGCAGCACAGCTCCAGGCAGAGCTTCCCTGGGGCTGCTGCCTGGGAAAACAGGGATGGACTGGTTCAAACCTGGATCTGGAACAGTTCCCAGGTGAGGAATGGGGTGTCTGGACCAAATTTCTCCCTGAAGCACCCTATGAACCTCAAGAATTAGCGATTTTTGACCCAGGAAAACCAAATATTATGCAAAAATCCATTTTCACTGAGCTAAAGATTTCCGATTCTTGAGGGCAGAGTCTGTCAGCACAGGAAGTCTAAAATTCTCAGCCCCCAGGGTTCCAACAGCTAGGTTGCACATCTGCCCCTGTGCCCACCTCTCCTGTGATGATAATGATGCTGCTCCAGGAGGTGTTGGGAGCACACTCATGGATCTGCACTGGGATCACTGCTGTGTGCCAGGGAAACACCCACAGGTGAGCTCTTCCCACAACTGCTCAGCAGCACAGCTGCAGACCCAGAGGGAAACACCCCCAGCTCAGTTCTGGTTTATCTTCCATTTTTAAAGTGCCAATATTGACACAGCTACAAACGCCCATCTCCCTCCTCACCTTCAGCAGGCAGCAAATACAGGGGGTGACTTTGAGCCTTGTTTACCAGGGAGACCAATTTCAATTCTCCTCTCCAGTTGTCTTTTATCTCAGTTTCTTCACTCGTATCCATATTTACCCTCTGCTCTGGCATGACAGAAATGTGCTAATGTATAATTAATGTGTATTAAGGACTGCTCTGCAGGGCCTTACAACCCACACTGACCCCAAAGGAGCCTTGCTCTCCTTATTTCCAACACCCCCATTGGAATAATAAACCTGGGTTTGATCTTCCTTTTTTTGTTTTTCTTTTTTTGGGACCAGTTTTGATCATTCCAGCAGCGTCTGGTTGTTTTAAAGTGGTTCCTGCACCCAAACACTGTTTTGGCCCCAGCAGAGTCACTGCAGCGTGCTGCAAAAACAGAGCTGCAAAGCAGCACTAAAACATTCTGAGCTATAACATTTACACTTGTATTTTATCATTTCACATATGGAGACATCACCTAATTGTCAATAGACTCACAACAATTCTCACCAAGGGCCTCACCCATAGCTCCTCAGAGTCAGTGAGACCATTCTATTGCCTCCAAATGGCTTTGGATCGCCCCCAAAAGGAAAAAAAAAAACCACCAAGATAAATTGCAAATTGTCTCATTAACTCCTCCAAATGTCTTTTGAACCATTTCCAGAAAAATAAATGAAGGGGAAAAAAAAAAGTAGTCAAGCACTCCAAGAACATGACTGGAGTAAAAGGAGAAATAAAAATAAAAATGCAGCGCCCAGAGTAGTTTCAAACTTCTACGAGAGAAAATATAATCACATATTGCAACTGACTCCTAAAAGCCAGGGAGAACAAGCCCTGCCACGAGGCTGCCCCTCAACCCTTTCTGTCCTATCCCTGGCTGTTGTTGTGGGCAGCAGCACCCACAGAGTCGTTATCAGGAATAACCGCACTTCTCCCCATCTGCACCCGCTCCCAGCTGAGCAGGGAAATAAAACAGGAAAAACCCAACAAAACCCCACACAAGCGACAAAACACTCCCATCAACAGATGTGAGTTCTCATTCAAACTGCCATTTTTCCGTCCCTAGAAGTCTTTGTTTTACTCGGAGCATGTGGACTCACAAAGTTTTCTTCCGCTCATGTACATAAAAAAATTTCTCGCAAGTCAAACACAGCAACAACAATCCAGATTAAGTTCCCAATTCCAAAAGTTTTCAGATGGAAGGAGGCTAAATAAAAAAGGACTGGATGTGGCACTGGGTGCCACGGTTTAGTCGAAGTGTTGTGACTGGGTTGCTTTAGTTGAGGTGTTGTGACTGGGTTGGACTCAATGGTCTTGAAGGTCTCTTCCAACCCAGTGATTCTGTGAAACATCTGTAAGAATCCTACCATGAGCTTAGAATTCATCACCTGGGGTAGGTGCAGCAAATGCTCTGGGTATCTGTGATTTTCATTTTCTCCTATGCCTAGAATTGGTTAATTTGAACGTGTCTCAAAGCAAAAATATTAATGCCATTGTCCTGAATATTTCCTGTTCAGTGCTGAAATAAAATGCTCTTCTGGGTGGTGATTATGAAGCCTGATTGCCCTGGCAGATCCAATATCTGCTTCCCTTAATTTCCAACTCTCCCGCCAAACAAAGCCCAGGACAAGGGAGAAGATTCATTAGCATTACTAAATTAAAATTATTCCAACAATCCACGGTTGCATCCTGTTGGATTTCCCAACAAACCAAGCTTTGTTCTCCAGCTTCTCCCTGTTTGAGGAACAGATTGTGCCAACCCCACGCCGTGGCTCACCAGAAGGGGAGTTCAGAGAGAGGATCAGTCTTCATTTGTGACTTCAGTGGTTCTGATAGAAAATTGAGCTTTGTGATTTTGAGAGGGGAGAATTCTCATAAATGCAGCAAAAAAAAAAAAAAACTACTCTTATTTTTTATATTGTAAAAAGTCTGATGTTAAAAATATTGCAGAACAAAAGCGTGGAATAGGAAATGCAGCTGTTTACAAAATACAGAGCAATTTCTGATTGCTTGTACTCCATCAAAAAACAAGATATTGTGCTGAAAAATACCTCAGCTTAATCACACATCCTGAGGTGATATCCCTGCATTTTCTGCTGTGTCAGGGTGAATAATTCAATTCCATCCAGATAAGATTTGCAATATAGTTTGAATTTCTCAGTGCATTATTCCCTTCTCTCCACAATACATTAGAGCCCAAAAATAGACATTTACCACAGAGGGCCAAAAAAAGCAGAAGAATTCACACCAAGCTGACCAATTTTGGAAATTAAGCCAAGATATTTTTTATTTTCACCTCTTCAAAAATTTATTCCAACATCTGTCACCCACAAAAATAAACATTCAAGTTTAACTCCACAAAAACAATAAATAAAGGGAGAATTTTTACATGATGATTAATTCATACCACAAAAAACCCATAAATATTCAGGAGGTTCTGGTGTTCCCTTCTCTTCCTGAATAATTGGAGACTTGACCTGATGCATTTCCAAAGGACAGGCTTAACTCCCAATCCAAGATATCTCACCAATTCCCATTTCTCCTACAAGAATTTAGGAAGAAAATTCCAATTTCAAAAGTTATCCTAGAGAAGGATTTCAGCCATTAGAGAACATAATTACTTCTTTTTTTTAACCCTGTTCCTTGCATGGAGCTTGGCCACAGGCTGGAATTTATAAATTGAATGTTCATCACCACCATAACTGCACAAAAATAATAATGATTTCTTTTTCCCCTGAGATGCAGCCAGCTGTCCTGAGGAAGGGACACAGAGCAAAATCTCAGCATCATTTAGAAAACTTGGAAAAAATCTCCAAGACCATCAAATCCAACCAGTCCCATCACTGCCAAGGCCAGCACTGCCCCATGTCCCAAGTGCCACATCCTGGTGGCTTTTAGATCCCTCCAGGAATGGGAACACTGTCAGTTCTTTATCTTCTTTTTCTGCCTGGGCCAGGGTCAGGATTGAAAGTGCTCTAGATGGTATTTCATGTTCAGAGTGAAATGTTTATTATTTCTTATCTATGTCACAGTCTTACAGGTTGTCAGTTCTACAGCACTTCACTCCAACAACCTAAAAATGGAGCCCCATCTCTCTCTACAAGGCCTTTTAAGGATAAACTGCCCAATTAAGAAATGACACCTCAATTATTTTTACTTTTAACCCAATAACCAACCTCCCATGGCCCACAATGGGGGCTTTTTATTCAATTACACAAAACCACCCAAACCCAGGGAGGAGAAGGTGGAGGAGAAGGAGAAGAAGAAGAAGGTGGAGAAGAAGAAGGACCAGCCTTGACCCTAAAACCTCCACCTTGCTTTATATCTATCACTACATTCTAAACCCTTAAACTCTGAGTTTCCCACCCTGTGATATCACACATTTCTATTCAAACTCCACCCCCACAATCCCAGTGCCATCATTCCATTCTGGAAGCTTCTCCACGGCCTCAGGTCAATGCAGTGTTCTCTTGGGGGCCAGTGCCTGGCATCACAGAAAGTCTGAAATTCACATTAACCAGGGTTCCAATGCCTAGTGACCTCTAAACTTGCACCCAGGAGTAATTCCTGTATCACTGGGATGAAAGATCCCAATCCTCCATGAAAAAATGATCAACCATGCCATTAGATGCCACAAATCCTTACAGATTCTGATCATACTGGTTCCAAGTTTCCTCTCCAAACACAACAGCTGGAAGATGTATTTATTTGGGGGTTTTTAATGATATTTTTACAGTCTCTTGTAATTCAAGTGGGAGTGGGAATGAAGGCATCAAACAGTGTCAGACTTTGAACAAAGCCTGGGGACCAGTGAGACTGTGGGTGTTCGTCACTCCTCGGCAGTTCTGCTCCTAACTGGAAAATTCTCCATAGGAGTGACACCTCCTATACATTTGCACACATTTATTTATATAAACACATTTACATAGATTTATTTCAGCTGACTTCAGGAGTCCTTGATCACGGAGATGCCCTGGTCAGGCTCAAACCATGAGGATGGAAATCCATGCAGAGATTTAGAACTGGGACTACCGAAATGTCGCTTCAACAAATTATCTAAACACCTCCATCTATTTATTCTTTGATCATGGAGTGAGCAACACCAAAAGCAGTAATCAGGGAACTAAAAAGGGGAAAAGCTGATAAAAACCCAGGGGAAACAGTAAAAATGTTTAATGCAAAGTGTCCCCAAGGTGTGACATGTCCCAGGGC
>JAWWEY010000013.1:2028284-2043448 GCA_035582745.1 Loriotus luctuosus | reverse complement strand
GATGCTGGAATTGGATCAGCCATGCAGGGACACTCACTGGCCATGGACAGAAGATAATTAATAATTAATGGCCCATGGACAGCAGAGATCTCCTGGGGGGAGGATTGGCTGTGGGAGAGATAAAGAAAACTCCCAATGAACAGCAAAGAACTGCCCCAGCTCTGACAGATGGGAATTGAACACACACCCCAAACCACATCTTGCATTTCCAGTGCCTTCATGGAAGGTTTAAGGGAGACACTCCAGGCCAGGATGGGGCAAATCCCATTCCCCTTCAGAAGAAAAGGCTGGAACCAATACCTCGGATCCTCTGGATGCAAATCCCGTCCTGTTTTCTGAAAATCTGAGACTTTGGGAAATGTCTGGTTGTATGATAACTGGGAGAAATTTCTGGGAGAAATTTTGGTATTCTCTGGAAGAAATATGGTGAACAGCTGAAGATGGGTTTTTATTTTACAGATCAAAGTTCTGGAATTCTGAGGACTGGCTGGCAAAGCTGCACAAACTCTGCCAATCAAATTCTACAGGAATAAACTCCTGCAGAAATTCCCAGATAACATTGACATGGCTCCACAGAGCTGCATCAATGCAGGGTTTCCCTCCCATTGGAGTAAATGGAGATTTTTTTACAAAAGTAAAATCACTCTGGAGTTGCAGTGCCCTTCCTCTAGCAGTGCACATATAAATACATTGCCAGTGTAAGGGGAATGTAATCAAATTGAAATATATTCCTGTTTGACACTTTCATCTGCTTTCTCCTGTTTCTTTCCACTGGAAAAGGACTTTTTACAAGGGCACACAGTTGTAGGATGAGGGGGAAGGGCTTTAAGATGAAACAGGGTAGATTTAAATTAAATATGAGGAAGAAATTGTTCCCTGGGAGGGTGGGGAGGGACTGGAATGGAATTGCCAGGGCTGCCCCTGGGTCCCTGGCAGTGCCCAAGGCCAGGCTGGATTAGGCTTGGAGCAGCCTGGGACAGTGGGAGGTGTCTCTGCCATGTCAGGGATGGGATTTGATGAGCCTTAAGGCCCTTCCATTCTGTGGCTCAATGTTCCCATCAAACCACTGATTCCATGGAATTTCAAGCCACACAGGAAAAGAGAGTTCACACTTGGCAACTTCTCTCTAGCCCCGGGAGCAGATTCCCTATTTCCAAATCTGTTCTCATGTTCCTGCACAGCATTGGCAGCCCCAGCACAGAGCTGCCTGTTAACACAGAGGTTTTGGGAGTAATGGGTGGGGAGAGGGATAAATTCAGTGCTGCCCCAAAGTCAGCCAGGGCAGCAGCTGCTCTGGCTCCAGCCTGATCCTGCTGCAGTGGAGCAGGGCCAGGGAGACTCCTGCTCTGCCCATGGGCTCTCATCCATGAGGTTTGGATGGGAGCTCCTGGCTCGTGGGTGAAAGGCAAATCCAAGCTCCAGCTGCAGTTAAATGCTGTGCTGGGTGATCCAGCTGCTGTGCCAGGAGCAGGGAGCAGCCTCCAAAAACCCAGGAGCTCCAAAACCCAGCTCAGATGGGGCCGCACCTGGGCCAGGCTCACTTGGGAGCATCCCATCGACTGCATGGACAAGGAATGGGGCCCTCTGCAAGCACAGGCTTCCAAAATCCAAGGGAAGCATCTATTAAACAACCTGAGCTTCTCTCCTTTTAAAGGCTTTAAATTTCTCTCTTCTTTAATCCTTCAAATTTCTCTCTTGTTAAAGGCGTTTAATTTCTCTCTTCTCTAATCCTTCAAATTTCTCTTCTTTAAGGCTTTTCATTTCTCTGTTCTTTAAGGCTTAAAATTTCTCTCTTTGTTGAGGCTTTTCATTTCTCCACCTAGAACCTGACCTCAGTTGAGCCTGTCAGATTTAAGTTTTCCTGCCTAAAAATGTTGGGAATCCACCCTTTATCCTGGGATCACGTTCCCAAAACCTCCCATTTGGGTGTGATAAGGATACCCAAATTACCACTATTGTTATTAAGGATACTCCCAATTAACCACCGCTTTTTAAGCAACATTAAAGGGGTTCATTAAAATCCCTTAATTCCCAGAAGTTCCTGATCTCCATGCCTCATTAATAGACCTGAGCTATGGCACAAACCACAAATGGAAATCCAATTCCTGGCCCTGCTCAGCTGACCTTGGATCATGGAACCACCTCAATGGCATGGAATTAACAGCAATAAATGCAATTTCTGCTGGGCATTGTTTCCAGGTTCAGGCCTGGGTTATCTACTGTGTGAGGAAAATCTGCAGGACTCCTGAAATAGGTTCCAGCAGCTCAGTGAAGAGGGAAGGCTTTGGAAATCCCAGTTTGGATTGATCCTTAATTTTACAACTTTGTGTTCTTCTCAATGAGCTGGGCTGTTTTGTAACTCAAAGTCTTCATTCTCTCAGCTTCAAATGACTTCTTTAAATGTAATTTTAACTCGGCAGCTTGTCTAAGATCTCCTCTTCTGCCTAAATGTGATTTTTGTTGCTAATTCTTTTTTTTTTTTTTGGCCTGGTTTTCCAGCTTTTTTCTTGCTATATTAAAGACCAGCAGCAAACAAACTCAGCTTTAATAGCATGTAAAATTTGGTTTTAATCAAGAGAGACAAGGATGCTGTTGAACCCTTCCAGAAAAAAAAAAAAAGAAGGGCTGTGTTCCCTCCTTAAGTTTCTCAGCAAAACTTAATCAAACCCATGAGGGAAAACCAGCAGAAAGTTTCATAGCATTAAAAAAAAAAATACACACATTCCAGGCAGTTTTCCACCTCTTCTCCAGCCCAGTTTCATTTAGGTAGATGGGATTTGCAGGGCCTCCTGCAAAATAAAATACTTCAAGCAATTTTTTATGACAAGATGAAATCCATCCTTAGTGGTACCTCAGCACTTCCTGAGCTGTGGAGAAGTTGTCACTCAGAGAGAGAATTTCAGGTCTAATTACCTCCATTTTCCAAGAGGAAAATGTGTCCTTACAAGCATAAAGTGAGCAGCAAATACATTTATTATAACAAATCACCCAATAACGCCGCCAGCACAAGGAGATTGGGTGCTGGGATGACATGATATCATTTCAAAGAGAAAATACAATTCTTATCAACCACCCAGCAGTTTTTAAAACAGATTTACTGATGGGGACAAGCTGTGTGTAAAACAAGGAGCTCGTAGTTGGCTGCTCCTTCCATATTTTATTTTTAGACTCCCCAATTTGCCAGTTAACCACACAATCTGTCTTGGAAATGTTTAATAAAACTGCTGCTCTCTCCTAGTTCATTCTACTGGCTGAAATTCCTTGAATTGTTGCTCCCAAAATTGGACACTTGGTGATTTATGAGGGTAATGACTGCTCGCTGCTCCCCTCAAACAGGCAGGGAAAATAATTGTTACTCATTTTTATGTTTTCATTTATTTTTCCTCTCTTCAAGTGCTGTCTCCTAATGCGTCTTAAAAATATGAAATTTTAGGAATGGAAAGAGTTACACTCTCCTGTCCAAGGGCTGATGTTGAAAAGTTCTCGATGGTCACAGGTTCCAGGGGGAGCAAAGGGAATTAAGGATCTGGATCAGCCCTGGATCCTGGGCATGATGGAATTATTCTCTCTGATGGTTTTTAAAAGACTAAATGAGGCTGCACCAAAAAACAAAACCAAAAAACCCCAATCTTTTTAATCAAAGTTTGTCTTTAATGCAGCAGTTCACAATCTCCTTTGTACTGATAAGGAAGGGAATGAAGACACCAACACTGGCAGCTCTTCCTGGATCTCCAGGAGTCATTAAAATCCCACATTTAATCCCTTTGATTAAATTAAATCAAAGGAAAAGATTGACCCTCCAATTGTAAAATAAGCTACCAAAGGCAGGGAGAGGACTGTGATTAGCAGGAGTGGGTTTCTATTTGTGCTCCCACCCCTAAAACTTTATAGGCCAATCCTAGACATGGTCATTTGTTCCCAAAAAATTCCCAGCTACTGCATTGATCTGCAAAAGGTGGATGAGTTCCCTGCATCAAATTCCTGTGAAAATTTTCAGGGGAAAACGGGCCTGTAAAAATCTTGGATTTCATTTTAATATTTTTCTCCTACAAATCTTTACAGAAGAGTTGGATTGACACAGGATCAGGAATTGGAAGAGAAATTAAAATAGAATATGTGGGCCTGAACAGGGTTTCAGAGACCCTGAGCCAGAGGAAACAGGGAAAACCATCCCCAGAAATCTTCTGGGTGTGATTCAGGATCATTTTGAAGGCTTTATTCATCCTGGCAAAGCCACATTTTGTAGACAGTTATATATTGGATTCCTCGTCAGAGTAAGCTACCAAATATTCTGTGCCTGGGATTCCTAAAAAGAACCTTAAATATTGATAAAGAATGTCAATATCTGAGAGTATGAGAAGATTTCAAATTTGGTTTGATGGGTTTGGCATTTGAACTTATCTCCTTCTTGCATGGTGCATTTGCTTTTTGGAAAATGCCTCACAAACATCCAATTTTCAGTGGTCCTGTTAATAATGGGAACTGCAGTGATGGAGATGAGGCAAGGATTTAATTTCATCACTATATAAAATCTATAAAATATAAATTTGAGACAGTAAACATTCTTGGATAAAACTGAGCTTGGGATACTCAAAATATTTTAATTCCAAGTAGCAAAAAATGCTGTAGTGGAGGAAAGAAAAGGGAGAGAGAGGAGGAAAGGAGCTCAAAAAAATAAAAGAGACTCTTTAAACACCAAAGTATTTTTAAAAAAATCAAACCCAAACTGAGTCAATTAGTGCCATCCATGCCATTCATATTAATTAAAAAATGCTTATCACCAGATTATATTGCTTGTTTGCACCGTCCTTACTTGATTAGCACTAATTAGAAGTAATTACGACTGATATGTGAAATATTTAATTAAAAGATTTATCTGCTCCTATTGTCATGTTTCTGGAGCATCTGCAGCACTGACAGGACTCCAATTCCACCTCTGGACCTTGTGGGAGCCTCCCCAGCCTCCTCTGTCTGTTTTCATCCTGGGCTGGACTCCAAGCACCCAGGAAAGGATCCCAACCTCAGGCTTCACCTTCCCGTCAAGAAATCCATACCCTGAGGGGAGAACGGATGGCTTCTTACCCTGAATGCTGATAAAGTCCCACTGATATTCCCTGTCTGCCTCCAGGACTTTCCTCTTCCCTTTGGAGTCGTCCACCGGATTCAGCCAAGTTTGACCAAAGAAAACTCAATTTCTTTCCTCCTGGTTTCTGTGTGGGCACAGAAAAAGGGCTGTGCATTAATGCCCTCCCTCCTGAGGCCTCAAAATGGGATTCCTGCTTTTACTCCTCAGACCTCTGAATCAAAAAACCCTGGGAGATCCAAGAGCTTCACCCAGAATCCCAGGAGGGGAAGCCAAATGGGTGGCTCAAAAGTCGGGCTCTGCTCTTTCCCAGCTCTTTTTCCCTTTCCAAGGACTGACAGGAGCACTGAAACACAGGTTCTGCCCCATGACCTCCCCAGTCACTGCTCTTCTCCTCCTGCTCCCAGGAGTGTCTGCTGGGAATGCTGGCCCAGCTGCTGAGGGTGAGGACAGCAAGGTGTCAGAGCTGACCCTGTGCCCCTCACGCCCAGCCTGGGCACGGCGAGGCCTCCTCTGCTCTGCACCCACACCTCTGGCTGCAAGGAACAGCCATGGGACTCACAGGCTCTGAGAACCCTGGAATCACTAAGGTTGGCAAAGATCTCCAATATCGAGTCCACACCTGGCCAAACACCACCTTGTCAATCAATCCACGTCACCAAGTGCCACATCTGCTCATTGTTGAGCCCTTCCAGGACTGGTGATTCCACCACGGCCCTTCCAATGCTTAATCACCCATTCAGTGAAGAATTGTTTCCTAAATTCCAACCTGAACCTTCCCTTGAGGCCAATTCTCCTTGTCATATCACCTGGGAGAAGAAGTTGACCCCCAAATTCCATTGTGCTCCATTAAAAGGGTCATGGTAGGTAAAAACCTTCTGTTTTCTGTCCCAATACCCTATAAACTCCATTATTTTGTATTAAATGCAGCCTAGTGATTGCTCTTGCCATGCTCCTGTCACCCTGTAACCACCAGCACTGTTTTATGGGTGTATTTTGAAAGCTACACTCCGAAAAGATCCTTTTCATTGTGTTCCAATGATTCCTATAAAATTGGCTCTTTTTTGCAAACCACACCACATAACTTGGTCGCAAGGCACTGCCAGGCTTCAGGATCTCTCTCAGGCACAAAATGAATGTTCTGAATCATCCACTGCAGCTTGGCTAAAGCCAGCTCTTCACACTGGTGAGGGAAAAGTGCCTTTTATAATCTCATAAACTGGGAGGCTGAAATTATCACTGCAGTTGTCAAGAGCTTTATAGAGATTAAATCTCCTCCATGATAGACTGGTAGCAAAGCTGAGGGTTGGTTTATGAGGGGAAAAAAGCAACCATAAAGAGAGAATTGGCCTCGCTCGCCCTCCCCAAACCTTGTTTGAAAACTTCCTGGCAGTCCTACAACAACAACAACAACCAAAGCACAAAACCACAAAGAAATGAATGGTTTCTTCCTGATTTTGTCCTTCCTTGTCAAGCATTTGCTACAAGGAGCATCACCTCCTGCAGGATGACATGGCTCCCATGGGAATTGGGACCATTTTCAGGGAAAGAAGTGCATGTTCAGTAGGGGGGTAGTCCTGAGATTAAATCTTTTCACCTTGGCTCAAGGGTGAGGCAGTGCCTTGGTCAGGGGCGTCCCTTCAGGTGCCACATTTTTAAACAAAAAGCTCATGAGGAAACCAATTTTAGGGCAGAGAATGCAGTTTGAATCACAGAACCACAGGAAGGAGGTTACTGGAAGGAGAAACCTTGGGAGTAGCACAAGAGGTGCTGAAAGATTTGTTGGTCAAGGTTTTGCTCTGATCCAGCTCACTCCACATGGGGAATTACATTTATTTATTCAGATAATCATTTGGAATTTGTTTCTTATCACTCCCTGGATAAATCCATCAGAAATCAGTCTGACATCCAGCTGAAGACAAGGGAGCATTGTCCAGTTGGAATTCTTCATCCATGTCATGGGGATCAATAAAGGAAGTTGCAATTAACTCAAGATAAAGGGGATGAAAAGCCTTCCCCAAACTCACAGGATGCTTTTAATGGAAAGTTGTGGTTGATTATTTTTGTTAAAGGATGGAGAGATAATCAAGTAGCCCAAATCCACATCTCAGGAATTATTTCATGGCAGATATTCCCAGCAGATGCTGAACACAGCTCTTCCAGAGATAATGAAAGAAAACTAATCAAAGCAAAGCTTTAAAAACGAGAAAAACAGACCTCCCAAACTCCATTCTCAACATCCTTACCCTGTAACACAACTTCTTAAATCAAAGAAACCGAGACTTTTTTGACAGAATCGACACCATCTGTAAATTCACGCAAAAAAAATCCAGTCACTTTCCACCAAAAAGTTCACATTTGGATTACTTTTCCTTCATGTTAACTTTCAAATAAGCCTTCCTCCTGCATCCAGCCAAAGCCTTTACTCTGACATTGCCTTGAGATGCTCTGGCTGTTAGTAATAATAAGGACAAGTGAGAAATTATTAAAAGAGATTTATTGAAAGTGACTGAATGCTCCAGGGTACCATAGGAGGAGGTTCGATCCTCAGAACAATTTTATACAGCATATTGAGGCTCTTCAGACTTTCAACTTACAAAAAAAAACCAAAATGGAAAGTTTCTCCTGATTCAGAGCTACTTTGACACAGCTTCAAAGCAGCAGCATCTCAAAGCAGCGTTGAAGGAAAAATGGAAGTATTTTACAATGACAGCTCTAATATCTGAACTCAGCCTAAAAGCTGTCAAATAAATTAATAGTGATCTAGCAGCTCTGGTAGGGAACCTTCTCATGTACAAATGGCCTTGGGTTTTAGCCTACTTTTTTAGGACAATGTATTTGTAGAGGAATTTAGGAAATTTTTGCTTGTGCGTGGCACTTGACCACAACAAAGACACTCAGTAATTGTTGACTACAATGTGACATGCTAAAAACATTTTAAAAATATGATTATCCAATTTATCTGAGCAGCCTGGTGTAGTGCAAGGTGCCAAGCCTTTACATGTGTAATAATTCACATGGGTAAGTTTAAAATCAACTTGCACAAGGGAAAGATTAATTGAAACATTTGGAAAATTATCTCCAAAATATCTTCTGTCCATTTTACATCCAAAAGGACAGAAGGAGAAAATCCCTGCATGTACAGCCTGCAGAAAGTGTCTGTTCCTTGGATTTGTGTTCCAGGACTGCCCTGGATTTAATGCAACTACAAATCAGTTCCTGGGCTTTGGCATCCAATGTGAATTTTGTTATATCAAGAATCAGGGGCTCTGCTGTGAGAAGATTTTTGGATTATTTGGACATTTTGAAGTCTGTTTTTACCTTCCAACTGTGTTCAAGTGGGACAGGCCCAGGGAGACAGATTTCCAAGAGCTCCTGGAGTTTGTTGGGTTCATGTGGATGTTTCTCCAGCAGAGAAAATTCTCCCAGTGATTTCCACTCAATTCCCACAGCCCAGAGCTCGCTGAACCTCTCAGGAGAAGCACAGTAATGCCACAGCCAGCAATTAATTTTCTTGGATGCAAATTCTTCCACACTTGGGATGCTTCTCCCATGAGCCAGAGTCGGATGGGTTCCTGCAGAGGTGTTGGAGCTCAGGTGGGATCTGGAACTCCCAGCCAAACCAGCAGCCCAATAAATCTTCATCTGTCTCTATGCTCTCCATTACCTTACATTTTATGGGTCACACCAGAGGATTTGGTTTGGTTTTTTAATATTAGAAATAATTAATTATTTGAGGATGAAAACATAGAGAAGTGGTTTGGCTCTCAGCAAAAACAACCTCCATGCTAATAACTCATTCCTTGAGGGCTGGATTTTCCTTGGACCTTCATGTTCACACTCCTTTAGCTTTAGCTTCACTTACCTTACCTGTCTGACTCTTCCCAAATCCAGAGCTCAGCCCAATTCCTGAGTCAGGGCTTGGAGAGCACAACCATCATCCTCGGGGTGCAACAACAATTCCTCCTTTTCCAATAAAACCTGTGGAGATAACACCTTCAAACAGCCTTCAGTGAGACAAATGAAATCTCCTTGGGTTGTGTTTCACCTCAGTTTAAAAGGAAATTATTCCCCAATAATTTACTGCAATGACTCTGCAAACAATATTAGCTGAAAGAACTGCACTTCATTATCTTTATAATAACAGCACACAGAATTCAGGGTGCCTTAAAAGTCCGTTGGACAGCACGACCCTGTGTTGATAATAGGATGTGAAACCAATGTTTTGGGACTCTAGGGAGGAAAATAATTTATTTATAAAGCACCTTTTCTCTCTTAAGTGACACTGAATCACTCCAGGTCACAGGTAATCAAAGCACAGGAAATGAAGGATGGGATTTAAGAGCTGGAGTTTCGTTACTTAGCAAAGAGCCCCACAGATCCCAAAATCACAGAGTTATTTAGGCTGGAAACAACCTCAGAAATCATCAAGTCCAACCTCATAAAAGGTCATGAATCAACTGTGTAAATACAGCAGTCCAAACCTGTCAAACCACTGCAAAAGGCACAAAACTGGGTTATTTTTTAGAAATCCTCCCTGAAAGCTTTTTCTTTTTTTTTTTTTTTAATAAATACACTCCATTTTTCCAGCAAGACAAATAAATAAATAAAAATGCTCCATAAATTAATATGTACCAGTGAACATCCCGGGAGCGCTGCAGCTCTACCAAGTCGTAACTCCCAGCAAAAAGAAATTTGGATGTCTTATCTAGACCTGCTTGTTATCACTGATCCTGGGAGTGCCAGAACAGCACAGGCAGTGATCTGAAAACACAGGGAAAAAAAAGCCCACACAGAACCCGAAGCGCTTTTCAGCTGGATTTGAAAAAGATGCAGACAATGAAGTTTTTTTCCCTTTACCTGGCGAGGGATGCTATTTCAACTATTTGATCTGAGGAAAGGAGGCATCTGCTTGAAAATCCAGCAGCCAACGAGGCTTGTTATACAAGCAAGGTTGTTTTCTTCGGTGGTTTTTGAGAGCAAACTTTCCTCCAACAAAGGCTGATGACAAACGAGCTCCGTGCTTTGACATCTGCTGCACGAGCTGAGTTGGCTAAATTGAATCCCCTTCTGTCTCCTCAAACTGCCTTGATTTGGGAGCAAACAGGGAAAAGAGGCTTTTCTCTGCCTGTTTCAAAGCTTTTCCAAAGAGAATCGTGACTGATGGGAAATGCAGTTTGCGAGTTAAAGAGGAAAAGCAGAGTGGGGAATTAACACAAGGAATTTGGGAGGTGAGTTCTCCTCTGGAAATGTTTCTGTATGTATTTCCAGGTCACTTTGGAGCTTCCCCAGCCTGTTCTTTGCCTTTCCCCTTTGCTACATAAGAAAAAAGCTGAAATTAATGGCCACTGCTTGTCCACAGCAGATCTGGAGGGGACAGGTGACAGAAAAGTGAGGACACCATGAAGAGGTCTCAGGTGAGAAAGGTTCCCTGCAGAAAAGACAGGACACAAGGAATTCATGCCATCTGCTCCCTTCCACAATCCTAAGGGGTTGTGTTGTTTTCTAAGCTGTTTTAATTGGGTTTTTTTCTCCTTCAAGGACTGCCTAGAGAGGTTTGGGGTTCCCATCCCTGGAGGCGTCCAAGGAGTGACTGGACTGAGCAGGGTGACAAGGTGGGTATTGGGCACAACTTGGAGTCGATGATCCTGGAGGGCATTTCCAACCAAAATCACCCTGTGATTTCCTAGTTTGTCTTTTGCCACTTCTCACCTCTCAGACTTTTGCTCAAATCTGCTCCTATTTCCCTGCCAAAGCACTTTAAGCCTCCAGGAGTGTGGGGACCACCAAATATTTTTGGTTTGTGCTCTTGTAAGAGACTCCACGCCGTCCCTGTTTTCCTTTTCCAGCCTTGTCTCCCAGTTTGAGCTGCACTGCTGTTATTTTCCCTGAGCTGCTCTGTCAGGACTTTGACTCATAGTTTTTGGCAATCAGAAAGGATTGTGAAGGATTTCCTCCCCAGCTGGGGCAAGATCTGGAGGCCAGGAATGAGCCCAAGCCAGCTGGGCTGTGTGGAACCTCCCGCGCACATCAGAGTGAATCCCCTCAAGTTGATTTTTCAATTATTGGAAAATGGGCTTAAATACCAAACAAGGAGTCTGAGATTTTATAGAAAAAGATCTATTTTGTCCCTTTGGAAATCAATTTATTTCTCAGAGCTGCTATTTAAGCTGATGTTTGCTTTTCAATCCCATCGAGCCACTCCAGGATGCTCAGTGTCCTACCACCCTCAATCTGTGGGATTTTAGGGATGCTGGGAGGGAGATTTGGAGGGATGCTCAGAAGGACAATCTGCTCTGCGAGATTAAGAACCATATTTTTTTTAAAAAGAGTAATTTGAAGTGTTTGGGAGGGGCAGGCTTTGCAGAAAACCTGTCCCAATCATTCCAACCAGCAGCAATTGAGTCCCCCCAACTCATGCCCAGCCACTTTCTGCTTGTGGTGCCTTTTTAAGGGGCTGACAAAATCCAGAGGCAATTCCAGTTTTTCCATGGGAATTCGGTGTCACAACGTGGATATTCTGTTCATTCAGTGGGGTTTCAGGTGAATTTAGATCAGCCCTGGGCACCCAGGCCAGGCTGGATCAATCCAGCCCTGTTTGTGTCAAAGGCTCCGACAGCAGCTTGAAAAGGGCTCAATAAACATCTTCTCTCTGAAAGATAAAGTCAGCCCTCAAAGGCAAAGTTTTGCAGGCAGTTCCTTAAGAAAGTTGGCCAGGAAAAACTGACTTTATTAATTATTCAGCTCGTCTATTTGACTCCCAGTTAAATAGCTCCATGCATTCTCTAAGTAGGCAAAAATCACCTGAAAATTCCTTTTAAATTCTGCTTTTCTGCTCAGGAGTGGGGTGTGCTTGATCAACACCTGAAATATAAAAATATATTTGTGAACTAAAAAAATCCAAATGCCAGGAAGTCATCTGCAATAAAAATGGCTTTTCCTATGATACATGAAATTAAACAGCAAGAAATATGGATTAAGAATCCAAATTAGTTCTTTGTAGAGAAATGGGGTTGGACCAAACAAATTTATCAGCATTTTCAGTCAAATGACATTCAGATTTTTACATGAACAATGTTTGCTTAGCAGGCTGAGATATATTTTATCCAAAATGGATGTAATTAATTCAAATTTAAGTAATTTCTGTTACAAATACTCACCCACCACCAGTTCTGTTTTATTCCTTTCAACCCCTTCCTGTGCTCATCTCCCAGCTCTCATTGTCCCCTTCCATTGCTTCCCATAATGTTTTTATCAACTAAAACAATTTTATACTTATGAAAACATTTAAAAATCGCTCTAATTTTCAATTTCACCCAAATTTTGCTGTCCCTTTGCCCTTTGCTGAATACAATCCCTGCCTTCCAGGTGTGCATCCCTCCTTCCATCAGCAGCAGAGCCCCAGACAAGGATTTGTTCCCTGCTCAGACACTCCACAATCATCAAACAGAGCAGCCACCTCCTATCGACAAAAAATCTCCACTTGCAACTAAGAATGTCAATTATTCAATATTTCAGGATTCTGTCTTAAGCTCTGCCAGAAGTGTTACTTCCACAAGTGACAGGATCTGGCTTCTCCCCAGCTCCACAAGAGGCAAACACCAAAGGCCACTTTTTGCTGATGCAGTTGGAAGGATTTGGAGCATAATTAAAAAGCCAAAAGGATTTGCAGAAAGTTGGAAGGAAAGGTAAGGAGGGTAAAAGCAAAATAATTCAAAAATATAAATCTGGAGGCGGGGGGATGCAGTGCTTTGTATTCTAATTTTTTTTAATTCTAGTTTTACCATTAATACAGTTTTCCTCCTCAGGCACTCTCTGGGCATGGATGATTCTGACCAAGGGGTAGTGGAATCAGGTGGCTGCTCTCATCCCAAGGCAGGGATTTAACACAATCTGGGGTGGTTTTCATGTTTTATTGCAAGAGACAAGGAGAGTTCATGTGCGAGGTTAACACTGCACAGGAATTGCCAATGAGGAGTCTCAGCTCTCCTGCCTGGGAGAGCATCTCTGGTCTGCCCTGGATCTGGGAAAGCTCTCCCAGCTCACCTGGAATGGAAAGCAGCACTTCTGGAAAGGCTGATCAGTGCATTTTAGGCCTTATCTCTTTGTCTTTCCTGGTTTTCTGTGGGGAGGTGCAATATTCCTTTTCAAAGGATTATTAAAAAAATCCTACAGGTGGATAAGAATTTCGGGATGAACATCTGACAGTGCCTGTGGTGGGAACAGACCTTGGTGTCCTGCTGGGAATGAGCAATGACTGACAGCACCTCAGCTGTGGAGAGCTGGGATGGATCAGCCTGGGGGAGAAAAGGCTCCAGGGAGAGCTCAAAGCCATTTCAGGGCCTGAAGGGGCTCCAGGAGAGCTGGAGAGGGGCTGGGGACAAGGGATGGAGGGACAGGACACAGGGAATGGCTTTGAGCTGAAGGAAGTAGATTTAGATGGGACATTGGGAAAGAATTCCTGGCTGAGGGGATGGAGAAGCCCTGGCACAGGTGCCCAGAGAAGCTGTGGCTGCCCCTGGATCCCTGGAAGTGTCCAAGGCCAGGCTGGAGCAGCCTGGGACAGGGGGAGGTGTCCCTGCACATGGCAGGGGCGGAATGGGATGATCCTTAAGGTCCCTCTCCACCCAAATCTAACTGGTATTCCGTTATCTTGAATTAATTCTGATGTAGTCACAATTTGGAAACAGTGACACAGTTCAAAGTTAGAAAAGGGTTTAAAAAATGGAGAGGGTCTGGTGTGCTCCAGGAAAAAAAATATTTAATAAATTAATGAGCCATAAATTTACAAAAATTCAGATAATGATAAAATAGCAGTTGCCAGAAATTTCCTACCTTCCCATGAACCAGGCTGGGGCTCTGTAGTGCTGGAAGTCTGGAAGGAATTCCATGCTAAGGTGACAGCAAAGCTGTCCCTGATGTCCCTTGGGAGGATGTGACCTCCTTGTCCCACAGAGAATGACATTCCCACCCACACGCACCTGTCATTCCCAAAGAATTTACCCAAACCCTCTGGTTTTCCAGTGGCTCTTGGAAGAGTCCCCTTGGTCACGAGGCATGGCATCAGGAACTGATCAGCTGCAGGGAGGATTATCCCAGACAGCTGGAGATAAGGATCTAACCACAGCTTCCTTGAGGATCATCCAGGGGCCCTTTGGGACAATGTTCTTAATTTTAAATTTAACCACAGAGTAGGGCTTTTTGGAGTTGGGGTTGTTTTTATTTGGGTTTTTTCTTTGGGTCTTTTTGTTGTTGCTGTATTTTTTGGTCTGGTTTTGTTGGTTGGTTGGTTGGTTTTGGTTTTTTGTTGTTGTTGCTTTTTGTTGTTGTTGTTGCTTTTTTCTCCTTAAGAGTGAAGCAACTCATGAATGCAATGATTTAGGAAAATAAGGAGATGAGGGAAAGGAGGAAATGAGTTCTTTGAGCTGCTGAGTGTTTTCTCACATGCGGACAAGGAGCAGAAGGTTGTGTGCTTTGGGTGCTGTTCCAGCCACTCCAGCAAAGGCCTGGCTGATGTTCCCTTCCAGAACCAGTTTGGTGGGACTTTCCCAGTTCATAATGGAAAGAACTCTTTTAACCCTGGAGTTTCCTGGCAAGGTCCTGGAGCAGGTGTTGGGGTCATGGAGCACCTTGATCAATGCACAAACTTTTGACTTCTCTGAAATCATCTCCCCCATCCCACACCCTGGGGTGGAAACTGTCCAGCTGATTTCCAAGATATCCCCCGGGGAAACGACATCCTTCCTTTTTAACCTCCCACTGGCAGGATTTGTCTGGGTGACTTGATAAATGAAGGGCACAAAGAACAACAGAGCTGCCCATTCTTTTTTTTTCTTTTTACCACAAGGAAGAAGTGGAGACTTTCCACCTCCAGGGTGATTTAAAATCTCCTGTGGTGGATTTGATGTGCCTGACTCTGTGTCCCCTGAGTGGTCACAGGGTATGGAGTCTTTGCTTTTTTTTGCCAGGGTCAGGATTAAATGCACGAGACAGTATTTCTTGTTGGACTCAGATGTTTATCAGTTCTTATCTCTGTCACAGTCTCACAAACCCTGAGTTCTGCAGCACTTCCCTCTCACAA
>JAWWEY010000013.1:2002360-2012489 GCA_035582745.1 Loriotus luctuosus | reverse complement strand
CAGCCCTTGACCTTTCAGGGCTGGCTGGAAATGAGCAGTGCCAGATTTGCCTGCCGTGAATGTTTTGACAACAATTTCGCTGATGAGAGGATCAAGTTGTTGCCGTGCTCAAAAGCAACCTGCTCTGTGCAAAAAAATGAAGAGTTTGCTTCAAAAATAGTTGTATTTAACAGCCTTAATTATATTAGAGCTGGATAGAGCACAGCTTTCGTTCCCATTCCTTCACAATTTTTCGAAAACCAAATTAGAAAAAAAGAAAGAACTTCAGAAATTGTTGATTCCTCACAGAAAACAAATAAATAAATAGTCAAATTTCTAAAATCTCTGTTTAGGTTTTTTGCCTTCTGAGGCATTTTCTATGGATATTTCATGGCAGCTTTGTCTCAGATTCCCATCAAAAGTTAGCTCCAGCAATTAGGCAGAAATACAGGAATATTTCTGTCAGACACATCCCATGATAACCACAGCAACACATCCAGGCAGCCTCTCCTCAGGGCACATCTATTTTTTAAATGGAAATACACCCAGAATGCGCTGAATTTCCTTCAGCTTCCCAGCCCAGAGAAGGTGCAAGAAGGGGTTTTCAATCCAGCCTTACTAATCTATTACAGCTCCATAAGCTGTATTTGTCCTAAGGAGTCATCTGGAATTTATAACAGGCCAAGAATGGAGCCTGGGTAATTGGTCTAAAGAGGTTTCTTATTTATTCTCCCCATTTTTATGTTTAATATGAATTATCCAATGCAAATCTCTCCAAATCACACAGGAGATGTTTAAAAATCCATTTTTCCCTCATCCCTGGTAACCAATGGGATTATTTTACCTTCCATGGCCATTTTATCAGGGAGGTTTGAACCAGATTCCTGCTTATTCCTGCAGACAAATTACACGGATTCATCCCGCTGGAATATCTGCAGCATCAAGGAGTGCCTAAATCACCCACCAAGGTGTGTGCACAGCTCAGCATTCCCTAAATTCTGCTGTAGGACCTTATTCCCTGGGATACATCCACTGTCTGCTTGCATCAGTGGGGAATTCCTCAGTGCAAGCAGCCGGATTTGCATCCAACAGAACAATGCCCACACATTCCTCAGATCAGATCAAGAGTTTTGCACAAAAAAAAAACCAAAATTGCCTCATGCTTCAGGCTTTAGATTTACTCCATATGGAAAAATGACCAGAATTAATCCCGATATATTTTAAAACATCATGATCCAAGTCAGTGTTCAAAGGGGATTCTCTCAGAGGGTTTTTCTTTTCCTTCCCAAGAGCAGCTGCTGACTCACTCAGCTCTTAGTTGCTAAAATTTATGGCAACAATAAAATGTTGAAGTCAACCTTCCTTGGAGGATGGAGCTCGGGCTGGAGAGAGTGCAGTGAAAATCCAGGGAAGGGGCACAGGGAGAGGGGCCCTGGGATGGTCCCAACCATGATCCCAACCAAATCTGCCTGCACTATTCCTCCTGGCATGCTCCAGGTAGTGTCAGGCTCAGGGAGCTGAATCCCAAGGGATTTGGGCTCACCTGGCACATGCTGAGGGGAGAACAGACTGAGCAGGAACCAGGAAAGGGCTCAGCAAGGGCTCCTGGAATTGCAGAATATCCTGAATTCCAAGGGATCCACATGGATCAGAGTCCAACTCCTGACCCTGCACAGGTGACTGAGGTGGGAGTTGGAAATTGGGGTGGGGCTGCTCCTCACTGCAGTCACCAAACTCAGGAAAACCACTGGAAAATCCCATGGGATCTGAGTTTGGTTCAAGCATCTCCAACAGAGTCCAGAGCCACTCACAACACCTGGGTGGTTCATCCACCCCCTTCACAGCCCGTCCTGTCTCTGGCCTCTTTGTGTCTGATCAATTTGATTTACACTGATTGCATTGGCTGTTAGGCAAAAAAGTGTGAGCTGAATAGATATAATAATAAAAATACAGTAATGATAAATTTAATAATAAAACTAATAATGATAAATATAAGATAAATATAAGAAAAAATAACAATAGATATAGTAATTATAATATAATCTAAGAATATAATAATAGTAATTATCATATATTAATATAATAATCATCATATATTAATATAATATTAATGTGATGATTATATTATATAACATAGCAATTATAGTATAATAATATAATAATTATACTATAGTAATAACATTTATAATGGTAAATATAATAATACAATATATAATGATAAAAATAATGATGATAAAAATAATGATGACCCTGCACTCAGCAGGTCAAGCACCACACACCAAGCTTATCCCTACCAGTAAATTAAAATTAAATAGCAACCATTTGGTGAGAGATCTAGATTAAACATCTAAATGGGAAGGAATTGTTCCCTGTGAGGTTGCCCAGAGCAGCTGTGGCTGCCCCTGAATCCCTGGAAGTACCCAAGGCCAGGTTGGAACAGCCTGAGATGGTGGAAGGGCTGGAATTTGATGGGTTTTAAAGGTCTCTATCAATCCAAACCTTTTGGATTTTATGGCAATGGTCCCCTCTCTGTCAGTGCAGACCAAGGAGAAAGGAACTATTGAAGGGCAGCTTGCCCAGCAGGCAGAGAGGGTTGGGATGAAGTGCTGGAAGGCCTGAGCCCTGGATATGTCACTGTTTGGTGGGTCAGACAGAGCAGTGACTCAGGCTCTGAGTCAGCCCCGCTGCTGCTGGGGCCTGCAAGAGCCCCCTCACAATAAACTGGAAATTTCACTTCATTAAGCAACCCACACACCCTAATTGGTGCTGGTTTATTCTGTGCCTCAGCCTCTCTGGGTCACCTCATGCTCTGCAAAGCATTAAAACATCAAAGTCATTCTATCTCCCAGGAACAAACATTGCAGGGCTGGTTTTACTGCACAATTCCAGGGGAGTGGGACATCACTGAGGTGTTTAATTAATTCCAAGTTACTTTTCTGACTGTTTAGTCGGCCTGGGAGGAATTTCCAGTGCTGTGGAATTATCCAAAGGAGCAGCAACAGGAAAAGTGGGATTTCTATTTCAGGAAGCCAGTCCCCAAGGTGCAGGCTGAGCTGTTCTTCCCTTAATGAAGACACATTGATCATCTGCAGGAGCTTCTGTGAAACAGTTCTGTGTTCTCATGGCATCAGACTGGAAAAACCTGCCTGGAAAGTGGTGAGTCCCCATTCCTGGAGGGTGGAAAAGCCGTGGAGATGCTGCACTTGAGGGCAGGATTGAGTGGGGAAGATGCCAGAGCTGGGTCAGAGGCTGGACCCAGTCCTAGAGTATCATGGACATATTTTATGAAAAATCCTTTCGTTAGGATCTTTTCTCCTGAGAAGCTTAAGCTTCTCCATGTTTTGCTGCTTTGGAATGTGATTTGGAGAATTGTTTCCCCAGCATGTGAATTGTTTTTACTTGATGACCAATGACAGCCACCTGTGCCGAGGCTGTGAGCAGTCACAAGATTTTATTATCATTCCTTTCTATTCCTTTCAAGCCTTCTAATGAAATCCTTTCTCCTATTCTTTCAGTGTAGTTCTAATATATCATTTTCTTTTAATACAATATATATCATAAAATAATAAATCAGCCTCCTGAAACATGGAGTCAGATCCTCATCTCTCACCTCACCCTGGGATCCCTGTGAACACCACCCCACTAGAGGACTTTTCCAAGCTGAAATTCCACAGTTCTGTGACTCCTGAGACTGCAGGACACAGCACACTGTGAAACACTTCTGGAGGATTTTCTGCTCCCCAGTCCCAGCCCTGTGGTCCCCTGGGGTACTGGAAGCAGCTCCCAAGGCAGGAATTCCCAGCATTATTCCAAATCCACACTCCTGGCTCCTTTCACTGCCTCCAACTGTTGATACAAGCCCAACAATCTTGTTTAGGTATTTATAAAGCATTAATAAATCATTAAGCACTAATTATATTTCCTTTCTTTCCCCTTCCATTCGAGCTGCTCCTCTTGCTGGCCCTCACTGCCATGAATATTTCCAGCCCCCATTCCAAGGAGCTATTCCATGAAGGATGGCTTTTAAATCATTTACCACTAACAAATGCTCTCAGCCATCCTAGCAGACAGCATCTGTTTATTTAAACGATCTGAGAGGACTCATTAATCCAGAACACACAATAAAATTGTCACTTTGGGTCAGGAAATGCTGTTTCCAGCCTTGACAAGGCCCAAGGAAGATCATATCTTGTGCTCTTAAGGATTTATCCAGAGAAGTTGGATCAAACCAGGACAGACACAAAACCCTCCCCACCTCTCAGAGCCAGGCAAGCCCCAGCTCCTGCCCTGCTGAACTGTAAATTTTACATGTTTAACTCAGTGAAACCCACACCCAGCATGGAATAAAACCCATAACTTTTACTCCTATCCATAATTTAGAACAACCTTCAGGCGTTTGCAATGGCTGAAATTAAATAGGAAATTAAACTATTCCCCCAAGGTGGTGGGGTGGAGGCAAAAAATGCATTTAGAAATAAGCACACAAGTACTTCATGCTGCTTTTGTGGGGATTACTCAGCACAGCTCCTTAGCAGTCCCCTGACACGTTTTTTAGGATATTCCCTGAAGCACCCTGATTTCAAGTTGCCTTAATGCCTCCAGCACACTCCCAGCTCCCCGTTCCAAGGGCATTTTCTCAGCCTGGAAAATTGGTTTTCACCCATTGTAAATCCATAAAAACCACACCAGGCCTCTCCAAGGGCTGAAGGCCAGGTTAAAGTGCATGTTCACTTCTTTTTGGAGGGTTTCAAATTAGTACAGAAATTAAATTTGCTGTTATTGTAGCATTTAAATGAAGATATTCCCTTTCCGTCGGGCCCTGCCTCAGGTAACCCTCAGACTTTTAAAAGTGCTGATGCTCTCAAATCTCAGCCTGAGCTGAGACAAACATTTCCTATTGCAAAGAAATAAAACCTGGAAAATGTTAAACTTGGAGGCAGGAAACGATGGGGCACTTGCAGAGCCCGTGGGATACTGGGTATGCCCCAAATTTTTCATCTCACAAAAGTGACAAAAATGGGAAATTGAGAAGAAAGAAATCCCAGTTCCTGTGGAAGGTTTATAATCCTTCCCTCCCTGCTGGAATAAACTGACATTTTAGGAGTGCTGTATTTATTTAAATGCCACCCTGGCATGTAAATATTTGATTCCATAATGATTATTGGCAGTCATGATAAAACAGCTCACGAGTTCACCTCGTGAGTTTGTTTATTGCATGAAAGGATTTGCCCAGAAGCAAATTTTGGTGGTGATGAGAGCTTGTATTGACACAGAAAAAATTAAATGGGAATTTTATTGTCATAAAATATCAGGATTAAGCTAATCATACCCCAGCTGTCAGTGACAGAGAGAGGTTTATCAAAATATTGCAAAATTACAAGGTCGTGGAGCAGGGTTGGGTTTGGAGGTTTTTTTCCTGTATCATTTTGATATTAGATAAGACAAGAGTCTATCTCAACAGTGCACTCAGTTGCAATCTTTAACAGTTAACTGGGAAAATGCAGCTTTATGAACAGGAGAATATCAGTCATTAATCATTAATTATAAAACCTGAAGAGACAATACCATCAGGCTGACATTTAATACTGAGAGGAGGGCCATGAAACCGCAGCGTGCACAATAAGAGGCCCTAATTACTGAAGGAGTTACTCAATGGGGTGGTTGATCTGTTCAGGCAGTGCCACAGGAATCAGATTTGGGCCTGGTTTGAAGGAAAACGGGGCTCTGACAGGCAGGAGGGTGGGAAGGAGCTGGGAACAGTTGGAATGTGGGGAACAACATCCCAAAGCCACAATCCCAGGAATGTTTGGGTTGTAAGGACCTTAAATCCCACCCCATCCTGATGCCTTAGATGGAAAATAGAAAAGCTAAAATCCTATCTGTAACCCTGCAGTTCTTTAGTGTGTAACTCTGACCTCCACACCCAGGGCCAGCTGCTGCTTTCCCATTTTGGGCACACACAACAATTCCTCTCCAGGCCTGGCAATCAAGGACACCTCACTGCCTCAGGGCCCAGAGATGGAAACAAAAGTGAGCTGGGGCAGCAAACTGGGGCTCAATGCCTTCATTACCTGAAGCTGGAATTGGAGGATGAACCCCCAAAGTGCAAATAGCCCAAAGTTATAAAAGTGTGAAACCTGTGAGCCATGGGGCAGTTTGGGTTGGTCTGCCCTGGATGTACCTGAAGGGCCTTCAATAAACAGAACTGCTTTTTATTGCCTTCACTCTGTCTGCCCTCTGGTTTTAGGGAGCCCCAAAAGGCATCAACCCCACCCCTGCCATGGCAGGGACACCTCCCACTGTCCCAGGTGCTCCAACCCCAATGTCCAGCCTGGCCTTGGGCACTGGGGCAGCCCCAGCTGCTCTGGGAATTCCATCCCAGCTCCTCCCCACCCTCCCAGCCAGGAATTCCTTCCCAAATCCCATCTAACCCTGCCCTCTGTCCATTTGCAGCCATTCCCTGCGTCCTGTCCCTCCATCCCTTCTCCAAAGTCTCTCTCCATGTTTCCTGCAGCTCCTCCAGACCCCAATGAAGTCACCCCAAAGCTTCTCCTCTCCAGGCTGGACAATCCCAATTCTCTGGCCTTTCCTCCCAGCAGAGCTCCTCCACCCCTCAGATCATCCTGGTGCCTCCTCTGGAGTCATTCTTCAAATATTTCTATGAAAAACCCCAAAAAGTCCCATTTTCTCACAGAAACCACGTTGCAGTTGGTCACTTTTAAAGCAATTCCCTCTTGTCCTAAGCCACAACATTCCCAACACGGTCCTGCCCTCATACCAGGTATTTATAACACACAAAGTTCCTGGTGTGGGTACCTGGGAAAGGTCCTGCCACATCTCCCTCCTTAATCCTCACCCAGAACCTTCCTCTCTGTCCCACCCATGCCAAAAGCAAGGCTTGTCCTCTGAAGGAGAAAAAATAAATTAAGGAAATTGAAGGAAAATAAAACCACCCTCAGATAGGAAAGCGTCTTTCATGCTCTGGAAGCAGAATTTAGAGACTTCCTTTATCTGGGGTTTTTGTCCATCCCAAAGTCTCAATTTGTTCTTCCCTGATTGTTTTCTAACTTTTCCAATTATCTCAGGGGGGCATCAATTTGTTTTCAAAGTCAGGCATTAATTTAAAACAACACTTTGAGCAATCCTGCTTGTTTCTTTCTGAAGGTCTTTTTAATGGCACAAGCATCTGCATAGCCCATCAATCTTCCCTCCTGGATATCTGGAGAGCCATCTCTGTCCTTACAGAAAGGCTGCTCCAGGAGGATTTATTAATTCCAAAAGATTCTGATATCTCATTATGCCCTACCTGGAGAGCCTCTTGCTGGCTGGGGACACATGGGCAAAGTTTTGCTGCAATTGTCTCCAAATTGACTTTTTTCTCCCTCAAAAATTACCCCAGAAAGCCACAGATTTAATGGAAGTAATTGTAAATAATGCTGATTAATAGTAATATCATTTTAGTGGGCCTGAAGTGTCTTGGGAGGGAATATAGAGCTGGGCTGTCCTTTGGGGAGAAGGAAAATAATTTCTTTGAATTTGTACCCTGTGAAATCCTACAGTGCTCATTTCAGATATTAATTGGGATTATCCAGGCAATTCTCCCTACTGGCCTTAACTGGTGATAACTGAGTTTGTTCCTGAGCAAAGATTTGCTGGGATGAGTGGAAAAATGGGATCAACAGCTTTTAACCCTCTGCAAGGGATGGACTTGGCTGCTCTCCCCCCATTCCCTTCTCTCTGCCCAGAAATAATCCAATATTTCCACACTTTTTCTATCCTTTTTTACCAAAATTTGAGAATTGAGACTTAAAAATCAGCACCCTGAACAACTCAAATTTTTCCAAATGCTTCCAGGGAGACTCTTCTGTTTCCCTGAAAATATCCACTGTATTTTTCTTGAATTAATCTTTTAAGGAACCACAACTTCCTAAAGAAAAAATGTCACTGAATGCTTGGGAGATTTGGGCTCTGCAATGAATCTCACCAGAAATTACAGACAACTCCTTAAAATTATTGTGGAAAAGGAATCCCAGATCTTGCAGAGTCCATCCCAACCACACCATCTCCTCAAGCCCTAAATGAACCAGCTCATTACTAACTCAATAATTAATTACAGTATCTTCTAAGACTTTCCCCTTATGGCATTAAGGAAATGAAACAGAACGAGAAAGAGGAGAGGAAAATCATTTCCACCATCCCCTTATTAAAGTTTCTACTGCAACACTACTGGTGTTATTAAAAGACAATAAAAATGCAAAAGGTCAGATGTGAGGAGGAAATATGGAAGGATTGTACTCGAAAAACCCAAATATTAAGCAGCTGATGCAGGAGCTGAGTCAGAACCCTGAATAAACTTAAATTGTGTATTGGGAGGGCAATATCCCCGTTTTTTATCATAATTGAGCCTCAGGATTATTATTTAAATTTGGGGTGTTTTTCTTTATGATAAAAGTACTGAAACAGCCCATTTTCCATGGGAATTATGCAGAGTATTGCCAATAACCAGGAAATCAAAGGGACATTTCCTGCTTGGTTTCCCACATTGGTTTCTCTGGTTCAGGTCAATAACTGAGCTCCAACCTGAAAATGAACATTCAAAATTTGTTTACAATCGTATTTTAATTAAGGAAAGCACCTTACAGCTAATTAAATGTAATTAATCACAATTTGTGGTTCCAAGGAAATCCTCACTCACAAAAAAAATCAGTGAGTTTTGTATGTTCTATAAAAGGTTCCAGGTTCCTTTTTAAGTGAGGTCCAGAGTAAAACCCCAGTTTTGTGGCCTTCCCACAAAGGTCATTAAGAATTCCTGTGTTAATAAGGCATCAGGTTTGGGATAGAAGGATTAATGTTGTATTTCCCATGGGATAGGCTGGAATGTAGAACCTCAACATTTTTAAATGGCACATTTAAATAATAGTTGAAATATAAACGAGTTGCTTAAATCAACATCACTTTGAAAAGTAACAAATATATACATTTATGTAATATAAAATATTATTTTTAAATTATTTATCTTTTATATTTTCTTATATTATCTTTATATATACTATCTATACTTAATATCTATATTAATAAATTTGTATTTGCAACTTTTATTATATCATTATCTATAATAAAGTTTATCTAATTTATTTATATAATATAAATATTATGAATTTTATAAAATTATTAAATAATATATATTTTTTGAGAAGTAATAAATATACACATGCTAATAAATATACACATTAACCAAGTTTAAAATGGAATGCTCCAAAAGTGCTGGAAAATTATCACCACTTACCCACCTGGACCAGGCCAAAAGCAAAAGCTGGCATTTCTCTAAGTGAAATAATTCACTTTTCACATCTCTGCCACTTTTTAACACTGAAACACCAGCTGAGAGTTGGGGCTGGAAACACAAAATTCTCCCTGCCTTTACCTCAAACTCCACCGCATCCCAAAAGCCACTAATGAGTCTTCTCTTTAATTTCTGGCTGCATTAAAGAAATTTAATTAGGCCACAATTGCAGGCAGCTGAAAATGCAGAGCCTTTCTCACCTTGCATTAAATCCCAGTTCTGTTGCATTAATGGGGAGTGATCACTGAGTTGCATTTATTGGCTAAATCAGCCCGGGGACATTAGTGCCAGATTAATTTCAGCTAATCTGGGGACGAATTCTGCTCCCCATTGCAGGGTGGTGACTGCAGCACAGTTTCCTTGGATTTCTCTGGGAATCTTGCTATTGTTCCAGGATGTGAAGTGCCACCACTGAGACACAGAGAAAGTTAAAGGGGCTCTAACTTCCTCAGAAACCTGAGTGGTTTTCCTGTTTCAGGGAAATATTCTCATTTCTGATAATGAATTTCAACCAACCTCAGAAAAATCACTAATTAAATATGCAGGGGGGATAAGCATGGTGAGCTTAATCAGAGAATTTGTCCTGGTTGTTTAAAAAGCTGCTTTTTTTGTTTGCTTCTTTGCAACTGTTACACTTCCAAAGAAAATTATTGCAGCTTCAAGGGGGAGAAATCTTTCCAACGGGAGATCTCCAAAACCAGATTTCAATTGGATCTTGGGAAGGAATTGAGGAGGGGCTGGGATGGGATTCCCAGAGCAGCTGTGGCTGCCCCTGGATCCCTGGCAGTGCCCAAGGCCAGGCTGGAC
>JAWWEY010000013.1:1977371-1989146 GCA_035582745.1 Loriotus luctuosus | reverse complement strand
GGAAAAGGAAAAGGAAAAGGAAAAGGAAAAGGAAAAGGAAAAGGAAAAGGAAAAGGAAAAGGAAAAGGAAAAGGAGGGAGGAAGGAAGATCATAAACAAATTCATTTGACATATCTATCAAACTAGGCCCTAAAAACAAATATTCTTCAAAGTTTGACTGAAATCCATTCAGAAGAGAAAAAACCTACCAGAGCAGGTGCACAAAACCTTGCAAGGCAGACACAGCCTCGGTTTCTTTGCTGTTCTTTGGAGTTCAAAATGTGAGAAGCTGAGTAAGCAGAACAAAAAATAAATAGTTAGTGAAATGCAGGAGGAAATGTGGTCAGCAGATCACTAAAGCAGCATTATTCACCTGGACTTCGACTATTTAGCTCAGTTAAATTCATGATCCATAAAATAGAGAGCAATAAAATCCATTTTTTTGTTGTTGTTGTTGCAGTGTTGAATTAAAGTATCACTAATGCTTGAGAAAACATTGCTCTCACCCAGGCACTGTTGTGGGTGTTTAATCAGGAAGCTGAGCAATTGCAGGTTGTTATTTCCCCTTGACAAGTTCCAACCCGAGCCTCTTTCAATGCCCTGCTACCTTAAAGACTCCCCTGAGTGCACGAGGCCGAGCTCCAGCACCAAGACAGAGCTCCAAACCATCACACAACAAACTCACAGGGTTTTGAAGCAAAGTTTTTTGGGTTTCAGCCCAAAAATGGGGCTGCAAATGATAAAGGCAATCCCTGCACCATTCCTGCCCTCCAGGACTGGGACATGGGCACCCATCCCTGGGGAAACTCCAAGCTGAGCGTGGTGTGTGGGGAGGACAAGCAGCAGGACGGGGACCCTGGTGTCCCCCTGGGCTCTCCTGCTCCTGTGGGACACAGACCAGGGCTGGCCTTGGCTGGGATAAGGGTTGGGCTCAGTCTTGGAGGGCTTTTCTATCCCAAAGCACTCCATGGGTGCTGCTCCTCAGCCCCTCTGAGGTTCCTCAGCCCCTCTGGCTCTGCAGTCAGGTTTGGAATTGTTTTCCAGGACGTTCTGTGCTGACATCTCTGCTGTTATTTCTCCCATGCTCCCCCATTATCCAGAAAACTGCTGGAGATTCCCAGTGGGGAACTTCACCTGTGCCACTGGAGCTGCCCCTGGAGCAGCTGGCTGAGGAGATCCCACTGTGGCCAGATGCAGGGCTTTAAACTCTGAGGGGGTTTATGGTGGATGTTGGGATGAAATTCCTCCCTGGAGGGTGAGGAGGCCTGGAATGGGATTGCCAGAGCAGCTGTGGCTGCCCCTGGATCCCTGGAGGTGTCCAGGTTGGACATTGGGCTTGGAGCAGCCTGGGACAGGGGAAGGTGTCCCTGCCCATCCAGGGATGGAAACAATGAGCTGTATGGTCCCTTCTTGGCTAAATTAATTCTGTGATTCCATCATCCTTTTAACATGCAAAAAACCCACCCAAAAAAATCCCCAAATCTCTCCAATCTTCACTGCTCAATGTCCCATTAAAAAGCACCGATCACTCTGTGATCTGGAAATGCAGGTCTTTATTAAAGACCCAATTCCTCCCAATAAATATCCTTTAAATCTGATTTTGGCCTCCTGCCTTTCCATCTGCAAAGCTGCTCCTGTAGCTCCATTAACCCCTGGGCTCATTTCTGCATTAACTCCGGAGATTCTCTGAGCTGACTCCAGCCTTGCCTGAGAGCCCCCTGTGGAGCCCAAATGGAAGGAAACTCCTTATCCCCGAGAGCTGAATTGCAAATGAGGATGATTTCGGCAGAGCCAGGCCACGTGAAGTGCCTTTGAACTACAGGTGTCTGACAAGAGCTCTTTTGCTTTTCCTCCCACAGCTCCAAAGTCAAAATTCATCCATTTCGTCCCCCAGTAAAATTCACCTGACTGCCTCAGTCCTGGAGCTTTGGGAAGTGCTCCCACCTGCAGGCTGGGAAGGGTTTCCAAAGCAAATATCTGGGAAAAATATAAATAAAAATCAGTTTTTACCCAGCCTCTCCAACAGAACTTTGTTACAGCAATTCCACCATGTACAGGAGCAGTTTGGCGCTGATGAGGTTTTGCTGTTTGCTCTCCATGGGAGCAGCTCTGTGAGGGGTTGGTGGTGACACCACACTCAGAGGGCAAGTCCAGGGCTCAGATTGCTTTGGGAGTGGTTTGTGGCTTCTTGTTGGGTATTAAAAGGGGAAGAAGGACTGCAGGAACTTCTATAATTCTTCTAAAAATTTGGGTCATCTTCCTTTATCAAGGAAACCACAAGGGGAAAACCACAGAACTCAGAGCAGGTGTTTTGGAACAGCATTTGAGAAAAATGCCTTTTCTTGGGAAAGGACGTGAACCTTGATGTGGTTTCACCAGTTTTTAAAACAAATTCAGTTTCTGCCTGCTGGCCCTGAGCTGGCCCCGAGTTCTCCATGGTTTTTTTATTGGAAATTCCCTCTCTGGAGTCATTCCAGTCCCACCTGGATGTGCTCCTGTGTAAGATGCTCTGGAGGCAGAGGATCTCCAGAGGCCAATTCCAACTCAAACCCTTCTGTGATTCCATGGCTGGAATTGGATTGATCCAACACTCCTTGTTTCCAGATCCATCAGCTGCCAGCCTGGAATGAAACCTTTAAGGTCCCTTTCCCACCCAAACCAGTCTGGCATCCCACAAAAACTCATTATCTCATTAATAAGATAAACAGGGATTTTTCAGAGCACAACTACTGCCAAAATATGTTCATTTTATCCCTGAAGTTGCAGCTGGATTTAGAAACTTGATGTTTGCCATCAGGATCTGGATGGATTCTGCTGGTGGGAGAAACTTTGCACCCACCAAATGAGAAACTTCAGTGGCACAGAGGTTCCATAAATAAACATTGCCCTGGTCACCAGCTAGGAACAGCCTGTTAGCTTGAATGCCTACCTGGCCCTTTACTGAAAACCACAGTAAAACAGGCAAAAATATCATTAAAATAAATACTTTCAGAATGAATAAAAAATGACTCAGCCACTTCAGAATCCCAATGAGGACAAATGACCTGTAAGTGTCATCTGCTGGCTGATAAAAGCAATTGAGCCAAAGTCAATGGAGCAAAGTGAGATGTAATTTAGTTTTAGCAATTTTAGCATTCCTAGACCATCACAGCAGCAAGGAAAACACACAAATAAGGCTGTCATATCTCAAAAGCCAAAGAAATTAATTAATGAGTCTTTAAAAGACACCTTGAGATCATTTCTAAAGGATTTCTTATCGTTAAATCCACTTAAATGGAAATGAAACAGCAAAGCCATGAAAATGGATAAACTTCAAACTATTTAATCCAGATACCATTTCAAAATGAATCTAAAACTTACCACAAATGTCTTGAACAATAAAGCAAAAATTCACTCTGGAAATTCTCTGTGAATCAGATTAATTCTGAGATTTCCACCTTTTAGTATAAGGAAAAAGAATGTCAGTCATTTCAGGCAAGCTGCCCTGTCCCAAAATCCCAAAGGAACCCAACATTTCTCCTTTTAACCATAAGATTTGAGGATTTTCCTACAGCCCAGTACAGGAGCCATCACTGCGTGGATTCCCTGTTAGGATCATATTTTTAATAACATTTTGTTCAGAGGGATTCAGACAGAGAATTCCTGAGGAGCTCATGCACAGATCCCAGGGATGCTGGATTTGGGCTGGATCAGCTCATCCCAGCAGGAACCACTTCAGGTGCTCAGCCCATCCTCACCCTGAGTGCTGGCACTGCAATGTTTTACAGGATAATGTTTTGTTAGATGAGAGCTGCAAGAGCTGTGCAATCATTTCCCTTTTAAAAAAAAATATTTATTTTCCTCCCTGAATATTGAAGGAAATGTTAAATAACCAAGGAACCCTGTGGGCAGTGGAGCCCTGCCCTGACAGATGAACCCATCAAGGGGGAAGTTTGTTTTAATGAACAAGAAGAGATTTTCAGGATAATTTTTAGGATAATTCAGGTATTTAAGAGGCAGAACCTCTGCTGAAGTGTTTTCCAACAGGGTTTGGAAATCAGAGCTCCTTTTTCTGCACACCAACACTTCAGGAAGAGGCATTTGCTGTTTCCCAGCTCCCATTTAGCTCCAGCATATGTTCAGGTATTCCCTGTTGTGTTTTTACAGCCACAAACAGTAAACTACCCAAAGCCCCGAGGAGCAGAGGAGCAGCCTGTGGGTTGTGTTTCATCCCAGAAATCACAGGGAACATAAATTAGTGAAGTCATCTGTGCCATTTATCCCTCTAATTGGGCTTCCCAAAAGGAAGCGTTTTCCCTTTCCTCCTTTTAAGCTCCCAGAGCACCTCCTGGGTTTGGATGCAGACACATCATCCCTTAAAGAGGAATAATAAACCCCATAAATCAGATCTGCACTAAAATGTCAGGAATTAAACCCTGGTGCAAACCTGATCTTTAATGGTTTGTCCTTTCAGGCTGAGGAGCCAACAGCCACATCCCCAAATTCCCGTTTGGATGTGCAGGATAAACCACCCTTTAGCAAATCCCTTTGGATCCTTCCCTGCAGCCTCAGACCTTGCTGGGGTTGTGCAGGCTTGGCTCAGGATCCCAAAAAACCACCAAGAGCTCTTGGAATCACTTCCCTGAGCATCTGTCAAAGGGAAGGAAAAGCCTTTGCCATGATGTGTCAGTTTTCCACTCCAGCCTCTCTCAGGTTCCTCCAGCAGCAAATGATCCCAGGAAACTGCTGCAGAATTATTCCATGGCAGCTCAGAGGCTGCACTGAGACGTTTTGTAAAGTATAAAGATTTTTATTTAATATTTTCCCTTTTTTTTTTTTATTTCTGCCAATGCAGAAGCAGGCCCACAGAGGTCTGTACGTTTGTTTGAGCACCACTGCTTTTGCAATAAAGCTTTAATAGGCCCCATACCCCAGCTCTGACAAGGCAGACTTGGATTATTTGGAGCTGAGTGGTTTCTTTGTTCTCTCTTAGTAAGAGATGTCACAGCCATCACAGCCTGGCTCGCATTAAACAGGGGAAAAATCTGCACTTTTTATTCAGCCATTTAGAAAGATTTTTGATGGATGGAGGATTGGGAATGAAATAGAAAGAACAGTAAAATAAAAATAAAGAGATAAGCCAGTAATTAAGACAGATACAAAAGAGGATTTCTTTACAGAAGCTGTTGAAAATGTATTTCTACACCAACCATAAAGTCATTTTAAAATGACCAAGAGGAGAGATCTGAAAATACAATTGCACGAGTTCCTTTTTCTCAATAATTAAGAAACCTGTTCAGGTGAAATAGGATCCTGTTCTTCTCTCATTTTAAACAAAATAAATAATTCCAGAGGCCATCCAGAAGAAGCAAATTCACCCAAGGAGGTAACAGGGAGAAAGTCAGAGAAGGATGAGCAGGGCTGGACATTTCACCAAACAAAAAGCTGCCAATTTGTGAGGTGTGTTCTCAAAACTCTGGAACTCCAGGCACTCACAACCACTGCAAAATGAAGCTTTGTTCAATGGGAAATTGTAGAATTTAAACAACTAAAGCTGGGGTTTAACACTGTGATACAGCCCAGGAGCCAAGGAGGAGCCCTCGGCCCCCAGAACAAAATTAAAACAAAACTGAAAAATGGTCATGGGAGTTAAAAACAGCCTCAGAAAAAAGATGTCATCCCTGGAAATGCCATTTTCACTGAATATTCAGGAAGTCACCTCATGGTGCACGGGAGCTGTATCAGATCCAGCCCAAGAGGCTGCAATCAGAATTATTTTTACATGGAATAAGTTTCTCCTTTGATATTTTTGAGGAGCACTGATAAAGCACTTCAAAGAGCCACAGGCTGTCGTGCTTACCCTTCCTCCTCAACACCAGCAGGAAATTCCAATATTTTTATTTTTATTTTCATTTTTAGCTGTCACTTCTATTTCTATCTCTGCCTGGGATTAAGGAAGTTTCTCCTTCTTCTTAGAAAAATGAAAGTAGCAGGAATAAAACTGCAGAATCAACAACCAACACCAGCTCAGGGAATATTACAGAGAGAATCCATTTCCCAGAGGGATTTAAAAAGCAGGGATCAATATTGACAGAGCCAAATTATCCAGATGCAGGCATTCACTCATTTGCTGCTCCTGCAGATAAATTTTAAAACTTAATTAACGCAATTCCTCATTACCAAATGTCTGTTGTGGATGGGCATCTTTCTAACTTCATCAAGAAAGGAATTTGAATATGGCTCCTCCAAACTTTAAAATTTTATTTTGAAGGATATTGTGGAAGATTATGAAATTATTTTGAAATTTGATTTTGTGTCTCTGAATGTATCAGCAATCTTCATGGACTGGGAAATCAAAAAAAGCCAAATTTATGAAACATCTAGCAATACTTACTTTAAAAACAACACATTCAAATCTCAAAGTCAAAAACATAAATCACAATGGTTCCATTTTTGTCACAATCAGGCCTCTCAACTAGAGAGAAATTTATGTTCCAGGATAATCTTAATTTAAGGATTTTCCTACCACTTTTCCCCTCACAAACTACTTTAAAAATACTGTGGAATTTATGGGTTCTTGATTGCATTTCTGTTTACCTGAGGATGGTGATGATTCCCAATTTAAAGAGCAAATTAACTACAGAGGAGCAAAGTTTGCACCTAAATTCACTAAATTTTGTTCCCCAGATTTTTTTGCTCCCATTTAATTATAGCTAGATTGTATCATTACTAAATTAACACCAAGCCAAATTACTTCTCCAATTCTTGCTCCAGGAATTAATATTCTTTGCCTTCCAGGAGCCCTAAAATACAGAAAGTGCTTGAAATTAAAGCTTTTTTAAAGTGCTCTTTACCTGCTTCTAATTAAAACCATTCATCACTGGAATAACTTTTGGGTTTTCTTGGGTTTGGGGGGGCTGTTTTGGTTATTATTCTAATAAACATTCCAGACTAAGCCTGATCTGCTTAATTTTTAGCCAGTCAGGGCCTTGTTTTCCTGGGATGAACCCTGAATATTTCCCAACTCAGGGCTGATCCCAGCTCCTAGAAGAAAAGTCTCTGGAATCTTAACCCACACCTCAGCACCTCAATTTCCAGAGCTGGTTTTGCTTCTTCACAGTTCTGTGTTTCCAGTGTAAATGGCTTTAAATTTAATATTTCATTGAATTTGGTTTTGCGTTTTAACTTTCACGCCCTTTAACAGCCGAGTCTGTGTTGCACAAAATGCTTCAGCAGCCATTTCCTGCAGGGAAAACTGGTTTAAAACTGAGATTAAGCCTGGTGAAACAGCACTGGGATACCTTGACAGGCCCCTCTCCATTATCTGCTCCCTGGGGAATGAATTCCTTGGAGGAAAAGTGGCAAATCTGATTAAAAAAAAATAATAAAAAGAGAGAGAAAAGAAAATTTAAAAATCAGATAATTACAAGCTAGAAAAAGTGAGAGTGGAAACATTTCATAATTATTACATAATTACACAATTATACACCACAGAGTGTAACAATATGTAAATTTCATACCAGGCCAGGCAGAGACGAGAAGAAGAACTGTCGCAGACATTCTCTTTGTGAAAAATCCTTTCCTTAAGATTTTTCCTTCTGAGAAGCTGTAGCCTCAGAAAGAGATGTAAACAATAAATTACCTGCTTCTGTAAAATGCAACAAGCCAGTCTGGATTGGCCAAGATTGAATGTTCAGAAATAATGGCCAATCCAGAACTGAGAACTCTCTCAGACAGTCGGAGAGAGCGGCCTTGTTATCATTCTTTCTTTTCCATTCTTAAGTAGTTAGCAAGCTTCTAGAAACTCTCCTTTTCTTTTTCCTTTTAATACATTATAATAGATGTATATATCATAGAATAATAAATCAAGCCTTGTGATCGTGAGTCAAAGATCTCATCTCTCACCTCACCTGAAAACCCTAACCACAAAGAACTTTGAGAGAAACCAAATTCCACCAGGCTGGATCCTCCCAACTCCACTTCTGCTCTCCAACCTCTGCAGCATTTCCACAAGAATGTGGAGGTGACTGGTGAGAAATACGGATTTAACTGCAAAACTTAAATCCCACAGTTTGCATCTGTGTTAAAACAGCCTTGAAGGCACGACCCAGTGGGTTAAAATGCCAATAAAAGCTGTTGGAAGTGTGCCCACAGGGTCTGAGTGCCACTGCTGTGCCACACCGTGTGCAGGGAGAGCTCCAAAGGCAGCGAGGAAATCCGTGGAAACCCTCCATTGAAAACAAACAATATTACTCACCAAATTATCATCTCTTTGGGAAGCTGCAGCCATTAATTGCTGCTGTGGCTTTGTGGGTTTAGGTTTTTAAACACAGCACCGGAGTGCTTAAAGATCCTCCCGATTAAATAATTCAAAATGTTTGCACTATATAACATGTTTGAAGGGGAGAGAAAATTCTGCTAAACACTTTGAATTCACGAGCAAGCACCTCATTAACATGCCCTGAAATCAAATATTTATTACCTTCTCCACTGTAATGAGCTCATTTAAGACAAATGTGAGAAAACCCCGTCCTGTATTAAAGTTGGCAATGTTTTATTTATGGGCATTCTAATATTCACTTTAGGCCACACCAAAATATAAACACGTAATTAATATTTCATTAATGAGAAAACAAAATCTATTTCTCCAGCTTGTGCAGGCTCAGAGGAGGACAAAGCAGGTTTTGTGTGCTGTGATGCTGCACCCACGTTGCTCTGAGGTGGGAACAATCAACAATCAATTATTAAAATTATCTTCTTCCTTTCCTGAAAAGGGTGTTCCAGTGCCTGAACACCCTCTGGGGGAAGAATCTTTCCCTGATATCCAACCTAAACCTCCCCTGGCAGAGCTCCTGCCATTCCAGAGGAGAATTCAGAGTCTGTCCCTGCTCTTCCCCTCTTGAGGAAGCTGCAGATCCCAAGGAGTTTCCCCCTTGGAACTGAACATTCCAGGTGCCCTCAGCTGCTCCTCACCCTGGCCATCTTCAGTGACCTCCTCTGGCCACTCTCTACAGCTGAATCTCTTTTTTCCATTGAAATGCCCCAAAGTGCTCACAAGATTCCAGCTGAGGTCACCCCAGTGTCCCCCTATCCAGGGCTCTCCAAACCTTGGATTTGCTTTTCCCACATGGAGAAATGGGAGAGATTTTGGGGCAGAGGTCTGAGCTGCAGGGTTCATCACATATCAGGCAGTATTTCCCAAACTGGGCAGCAGATGAGCTGAAAGTTGTTCCCAAAGGCAGCGTCCCAAATTCACCCATGGGATGCTCACACATCCCAAATTCCTGCAGTTTTCCTACACTTATTTTTCCTTCCAGTAGCAATATCAGTAACTCCTCACTCTGTACAGTGGCCAGATAAACACTCACCACCACTTATCTACCCAGAATTGCTGGCTAATGCACTCATGAATAGCAAACCTCATGTAAATGGAGATTTTTCACCCCTCTCCTCCCCAGGATGTTGCCAGCAGCAGAGTTTGGGGTCAAGGAGCCTTTTCCCATTATTCCACCAATCTTGGCAGATGCATCTCAAGCAGGGAGGATAAAATCCTCTCAGCTGCTGGGGTGTGATCCAAGCCCCTCTGGAACAAGCTGTGATCCTCGAGCTGACTGCAACAAGCTCCTCTTGGGCATCCCAGCATCAATTAAACCCTGAGTGCCCTCAGAACCACTGAACAAGGAGCAGTGCCAAGCCCTGAGGTGCCCTCTCCATCCCAGGCTGCTGGCACCCCTGGAACAGCAAAAACTCTGCAGCGTGAGGGTTGGTGAAGGAATTTGGAATGAGTTAGAGAGGGGATTTCTGAGTTGCTTTAGATGATGGGATTTGTTTTTCTTATTTTTTATATAGGCATGAATCACATCTTCAATTCATGGTTCAGAAGGTTTTAGGATTTTTAGTTATGAGATTTTTTTTTAAGGATTGATTAACTAATTAAATACTGTTAATAAGGATATTTATGGTTTTGGCTTAATCTTTTAAGTATTTTGTTCAAGTGTCTCTTAAAACCCTGGAATTACAGAAAATTCTTTGTGTATTCCTTCCCAATATCCCATCCAACCCTGCCCTCTCTCCATGGGAACCCATTCCCCCTGCATGGAAATCTGAGTTTCCCTTACACACAAGCAGGAATCTTGCTGTGATTCCCAGATTTCTCAAGAAATGGTCGCATCTTCCATTCCTAAAAATGTGAATCTGATCTTTGACCCAACCAGGGCACAGCTTTTCAGCAGGACAAAAACCTGCAGCTCCATTAAAGCAAAATGTCACAATCCTGCCCATCACTCACTCGGTGTGGATGCAGGTAAAGGGGGGAAAAATATGGAAAAAAAAATCCTATAGACAGTTTGGACAGGATAAAAGCCTCTTGGCTTTGGAAATAAATCTTTGTGCTTCACCTCAAGGCTTATTTCTGAGAAATGTCCCAGCTTTGCCCCCACAGCATCCAGGGCAGGGCCATTATCCCCTGACAGGGCCCCATTCCATTGGCATTGTCTTAGCAGGGACAGTCTGATCCATTGGAAAAAACCAAAATGCACAAATTTTTCCCATGAACATGACAAATACATGACAAAAGCACCACCCCCAGTGCAGCCCAGGGTGCAGCTGAACAATTCCAGTGTACAAGGCTCACAAAACAGGCTGTAATTAACTGCAATATTTTTGATGAGGTTCTTGCACACAAACAAGCGCTGCCACAATTCTTTGAAATGGATTTTTTCCCCTCAGGTTCCTCAAATCAAACCAGTGGCTTTACACCCATTATATTAACATAATGGTTTTTAATCACAATTATGCATAATCAGAGAGTTTCTTATTGCCTGGGAAAACATTCAGCACAGGTCTGCATCAGCTTTTGTCAAGAGAGGAAGGAAATGCATTTAGTGTAGCAAATGCAGCTAAAAATGCAATTTTATGCATGAATCAGTCCAACAGGATGCATGGTTTGGTGATCAGGCATGGTTTTAAGCTGGAGGAAAAAAAACCCCAACATTTAAAACCCAATGAAAAATTCATTGTCCTTCAGGGTACATTTGACCATGGAACAATCTTCCAGAGGGGAGCTGGCAATTCAAGCTCTAAGGTCCTGAGAAAGCCCTGGGAAGGAGCTCTCTGAGCAAGTTCTAAGCAAGGAATTTATTATTATGATTTTCCCTTTATATTCTAACACCAAGCCATTGTTCCAAATAGAACAAAAGTGCCCTTTTTGATCTAAAAAATATGAGGAGGGTGGGGAGGAAGCTAAAAATTCCATAAAGTCCCCTAGACCCTCAGATGTTGCCGCAGAATTATATAAAAAGTTCATAAATAGGAAAAAATATTAAATCCTTAAACTAATTAGAGAAGAGCCCTGCAGTTCATCTCCATCTCAACACCCACCACGCTGCCTCTTTCATCTTCTCCTGATTCTCCTCACAAGCTCTCAAGGTCTTTCTTCAAAAGCTGATGGGGTCTGTTCACTTCTTTGAGCTCAGCTTTGCTCAGGAAGGTGTGAATTAAAACCAAAAGCCTCCAGGTAAGCAGGTTGCACATTGCCACACCTGCTGGAGCTGCTGGGGTAACCCTCAAATTCATTTCTGAGGCTGCATCCAAATCCATCTGGAGCCATCAGACCCCCAGATCCATCAGCTGCACAAGCTGGAGAATTCCTCTAACTTTATTGGGGAGGTTTTTGGAGGACAAAAATCCCTCTTTGCTGGCCACAGCAAACATCCCCTGTGGTGGTGTTCACAGGGGTCCCAGGATGAGGGAAGAGATGAGGATCTGACTCCATGTTTCAGAAGGCTGGTTTATTATTTTATGATATATATTATATTA
>JAWWEY010000013.1:1955259-1977271 GCA_035582745.1 Loriotus luctuosus | reverse complement strand
CCATTAATTAGAAACAACCACATGAGACCAATCCCAGATGCACCTGTTGCATTCCACAGCAGCAGATAATCATTGTTGACATTTTGTTCCTGAGGCCTCTCAGCTTCTCAGGAGGAAAAATCCTAAGGAAAGGATTTTTCAGAAGATATCGTGGCTACATTCCCCCTCTGGAGAAGGCTGAGGGTCACAACCCAAGGGTGTTGAGTGAAGAACAGCCACAAACAACCCCAAATCCATCTGGTCCCTGCCCTGGAAAGAATCTCCAATTCCTGCCCCACCAAGAATCATAACCAGAACCAAAGCAGGGCAGGCCGCAAGTCCAAAAGCACCAGCCAGGCTGGTTTTCCTCAGGAAAGAGTGAGGAATACAACAGCAAAACTGGGATTGGGAAGAGCACAGGCCCATGAAGGACTGGGCACTGCAGAGCATCCAAACCACACACAAGGGGTGCAAAGAGCTGACAGAGGACCCTGCAACTCAAACTGAGCAGGAAGAACCTTGACTCCCTTAAAAATCCCCTTTCATTTCCCTTCCTGAGACCTGCACAGCGACATCTTCCAGCCTTCAACAAGGGACCACCATCTGTGGGTCTTCTGCTGAGCAATATTTCCTTATGTAAGAGGCACAGCCACATTCAAATTTAATCAGAGAGAGAGCAAATCAAGCAACAAACCAAATAAAGCTGCAGCAGCTTCTGTGGAAATAGCACATCCTGCCCATTTTTGACTGTAGCAATGTAAAGAGTTATTTCAAGTTAATTCCATTTGCTCTTCCGAGACTGCAAATCACAAACTCTCTCCCCATTTTTGTACTTTATCATCGTTTTGCTGCTCTTAAAATGACAGCAGTAATCCTTTCAATGTAATTAGTTACTGTTCAGAAAGAGCAGCCATAAAAACGTTGCTTTGCAAGAATTTCAATCAGAACACCAAAATATTTTAGAAGAGTCGCTTTGGATGTCAGGCCTCATTCAGAAATTGTTTTGAAAAATTCTGTTTGCTCACGTCGATTCAATAAAACCTTTCTGTTTATCATTTTAGCATAATGTCTGTGAAAGAAAAGTGGAATTTAACAGTCAACCAGCACAAAGGAGAACCCAACCAGCTCATTTCTTAAAGGAGGAGTTTAAGTCTCACACCAAAATATTTTTTAAGTCAATCAAAATAGAACCAACTCTTCTTTTGGAATCCTTCCCTTATCCAATCCCTTTAAAAAATTCTGTGTATCAATCTCTCACCATCACTGTCCAGAGCAGCTGTGGCTGCCCCTGGATCCCTGAAGTGTCCAAGGCCAGGTTGGACATTGGGGCTGGGAGCAGCCTGGGATGGTGGAGGTGGAACTGGATGAGCTTTCAGGTCCCTTCCAACCCAAACCGTTCCATGTTTCCCCAAACATTTTGCTGGATTTTTCCTTGCAGGATGATATTTTACATAAATTAATGCAATGCTTTGACAGAACTTGATGAGCTTTCAGGTCCCTTCCAATCCAAACCAATAATTCCATGATTCCTCAGACATTTTACTGATTATTACTGGCTGGAGGTGTGGCTATCAGGCATCCCAGGATTAACTCCTGGATTCTAGGGCCACATCTGGAATTACAGCCCACATCTGGAAGGGAACTGACCACACTTGATGGGATAAAGATGAGCTTTCCCACCTCCCTTCTATCCTGAAGGCACATTCCCATTTTCTGGTCCCTCTGAGGAATCCCTGGAAGAAGCAGCACAAAGGATTATGCCAGATAATCCTGACTGGCAATCAGCTCTCATTCCTAAAACATAAAATGCCAAGGTCTGCAAAATCTGGGTTTATTCTAACCTAAATAAAAAGGTTTCATTAAAGGGTTTTTTTGGGGTTTTTTTTAAGGTTTTTTATTTTCTACATCCTGGTGCATGATCACAGAATGTGGGCTCAGAAATTCACCATTTATTGACAGAAGAGTAAATTCTACCTTTAGCCACAATTCAAGAGCAGGGGAAACCAAACCGAGCCTCTGAGAAGAATAATTTCTTTTATTGCTAAATTTTCCCTTTGTCCCTGGATTTCTTTTTCCCTGAATCTCTGTTTTCCTTCCCTTGGCAACAGCTCCAACATTCCCATTTGGAGCAGGCAGAGATGCTCATTGCCAACACCACCTCTCCCAAATTTCCAACTTTTAGTAGAGATGCAACCATCAGAATAACTGTCCCCATCATCACTGGAAAGTGACATCAACAACAAAATTGTGCTTCAAAAGCACTTCAAACCTTGGCCATATGTTTATAAATATGGGTTTGCAAAATCTCCTCGAGTAGCACAAAAAAACTGCAGAATTTCAGAGCTGTTTCAGCTGGAAATGTCTCAGCACTCAGAACCTGCTTACATACAGCTCTGATTTTGTGTTTATTCAGACAAAAAAAATCTGATTTTCTCATTAGCACTGGGAGAAATGTAGAGCAAACTGGATGCTGCCTAGCCAGTATTTAGATTATTGAAAGTTTACAGGATTAATTTGGGAATTTTTTCCCTCAGGAAAGGCTCTTGAAGAAATGAAACCTCCAATTTGCCACAAGGTTCATCACAATGCCTTCATAATGAAAAGCTCCTTTTATTGCTCTGCTTAATGAAATCCAGCTATGAAATATATAATTCCACCAAATTTGTAGCAGGTATTAATTATCTAGTGGACAAAATTAAAGGAAAAAATAAAAAACACTTGAAGAAATAAATAATAATCCCTAATCCAAAAGGCTTCAGTAAAATAAGACCCAAAGGGATCTTAAATTCAGCGTTAATTGAAATATTATCACAGCACGTTTCTGTTGAAGTTCAGTAGTTGATATTTTTCTCATTCAAAGTGGCCAAATCATAATTTCCAAAGAAGCATCTGGATGCTGGGAGTATTTAAAAAAGGGTGGAGGCAGACTGAAAGTCGTGTTGGTGGATAATGGATGCACACAGGGCACAACATTTAAAATAATCAAGCAGATTTCTTTCTCCACTCTGCTGGAATTTCCTTTGCTATTTAATTTCTACTCCCTGTACTAAAACCCTTTTTTTGCCAGGCTATAAATGAATTTTTAAGTCACTTTTCTGTAACTGTCAAGCCTTCCTAGAAGACTTTAAAAACCTTTTTTTTTTGGTGTCAAACTCCACCAGAACATTTTGTGTTCATCACTGGACAGGAGAGGAACCAGATCAGGATTGCTCAAGGAAACCAAGAGCACGTGCAGAGAAAAGTGCTCATTGTCCACCCACATCCCAAACACCAGAATTTGCAAAGTTGAGACATTTAGAACTCACTCAGCAGCATCTTACATGACCAGAAATAGAAAATTTTGGTGGAGGAAATATAATCAGCTTAAAGTGATGCCCCAGCTGCAGGGCTCTGTGTCACATCCAGGAGATGCAGAGAAATAAAGAGGTGCAAATTCCCACCAAACCCATCAGCTGAGAGAGGAGTGGATTCTCTGATGTCAGTTCAGAACCTAAAATACCTCAAAATTAAGATTTGAGCATTGGAAGAAAACCCTCCCCCTTTGAGCTGGTCCTTGCAGGGTCATTAAATGGATTATTACAGCTGGCATTAAAGTGCTAAACTCAATTAAAGCCTATAAAAGATGTGGAGATATCAGGTGGATTAATAACCTTGGAGAAGCAGGAACCCCAAAAAGATGACAGAATTCTGAAATTAAGGGAGATAAAAAAATTAAATCTCATTAAAAAAAAATTAAAAAAAGAAATCTAAATTAATTATCAAAACATCCACCAAGCCATGTGTTTTCTCCTTGAAGTTCAGAGTCTGAAAGGGAAGAGCAGCTTTATTTGGAGTAACAACTCCACCAAATCCCATTTGTGTCTAGGGCACGGTGGGAATGCAGCAGAGCACAGCACAGGCAGGCACAGGAGGGAAAAGAGAAAGCACAGAACTGCACCCCAGTCCTGTCTTTCACCTTTCATCACGTCCAATTTTCCTTCCTCTGCTTTGAAATGTGACATCTGCAGTGGCAGCAGCTCAGGGTGGCAGTGCCTTGTCAGGCCACACATCGCTTGTCTTCACACAAACCTCACTGAGGCACTGCTTAAAACCTAAATATGATTGCTTGTTATTCAAATTTCATATTATTAAATTTAATATCAATAATAATATTATTCCTTATTATGTAAATATTACTGATTCTCCTTGCAGATTGCTGTTATTTTTATTTCCACAAGGCAAGGAGAGGCTGGATGTGCTGTGGCTCTTTGTTTTGAGCAGACATCACCTGCCTGCTGATATTTTGGGCTGACAAAACCCCGCTGATCCCTCCCCACGTGTCACCAGGGGTTATCCTGGGCAGACACATCAATCACTCCTTGCCCACGGGTTCCATGGAGCTGCTGGCCAGTGGATGAATGTCCTGGCCACAGAGTTCCAGCATCTGTCCTGGTGTCACAGGGTGGGGCTCCATTCCTCCACGGGAAACTCGTTCTCCTGCAGCAAATGACACTCTAATGACAATAAATGCTGGAGCCATCTGGAACTGGGAGATGCTTTTCCTCAAGAGGATTTTTAAACTGTTTTGGAACGGAGTTTGTTGTTACAGACTTTAAAAACGGCATCGCTCGTCTTCTGAAATATGAGCAGGCAGCAGGAAGTTGGTGGGATCTTAAAAAATAATAAAATCAAAGGAAGTGTGAAAAAAAAATAAAGAAAATAAAAAGGATGTTTCATTAAAAAGGGCATCACCTGTAATTCCTGCTCCCTGTAAGATAAAACAAACAATATCCAGCTTTAAAAATAAATGTATGTCGGCTCTGGGAGCTGCACAGGGCGGTGGGAGATGACTAAATGGAATTGGAGCACGTGGGGTAAGAAAAATATCCTTTCATCAAGGAAGCAAAGATGGCAGAGGTGGCACAGGTGCAGCTGTGGCTGCCCCTGGATCCCTGGAGGTGTCCCAGGCCAGGCTGGACAGGGCTTGGAGCAGCCTGGGAGGTGTCCCAGGAATGAGATCTTCACAGTCCCTTCCAGCCCAAGGATCCTGTGGCTGCCTCTGGAATCTGTTGCTCTTCCCACGCCAGCAGGAGGGATTTTTATGGCCAGAAATCCCAAGAATTCCCAACTCATCCCAGAGCACATGAAGAGGGCTCACAGGGAATTTTGGGGCACAGTGCCAGGGCTGGGTGGTCCCTGCACCTCCCCCCATCCTGGCTGGCTCTGGGGGGATCCCACAGCCTGAACCATGGGATGGATCAGTGCTTTCCCCAGATCCTGCAGGGCTGGGTTTGGAAGGAAAGGCAGAATTCCCAGAGCTGTGTGTGAGAGCTGTCCTCTCACTGCAGGACACGAAATAACACCACGTGGATATGCAGCTTTCTGATGGTGAAAAGAGAACTTTTCATTTCTGACTCCAGCATTTATAGATTTCTAAAAGTGACAGTGGATTGGAGGGTGACAGTGCCACCTCTCCAATGACACTGGACAAACCAACAGTCTATTAAATTTCTTCAATAAAAGAATATGTAAATAACTTATTGTTTTACAAAGTGTGTGAGAAAGTTCATTACAAGAATGTAAACATCAGAAGGCTTAGAAAAACTAAAAAACCAGGGTGACAGTGTCCCAGTGCTGGCACAGCCCCTAACCTCCCCACTGACCACAAACTCTTGGAGGCCCAGCCTGGCACTTCCCAGGAGCTCACTCTGCTCTGAAGGGCAGGAGAAAGCAAGGCAAGGTCAGCGCAGACAATGACATTTCTAAACTGAAAATGTAATTGCAGTTTCCCTCTGAGGCTGGTAAATATGCTCCCAGCTATAAATAGGCCCTTTCCATCGCTTTCAGAAGCAGCTTAATTAATTTATCAGTGATCACAGCAAATGCAGCTTCAGAACTCTGAGGCACACTCAGCACTGTCTCCTTGAGGTGTCCAGGGCCACGTCTCCCCTGCCAAACAGGGACAGGGGGAAGGAAAGCAGAGCCTCCTCTCCACCAAATCTCATTTTCCCCTGCAATTTAATAACCACCATTAAGCTGTCTAATATGCACAGGTGGCTCTCCAGGTGCCCAGGAAAGATCCTCCCTGTGCAGGTACAGGATGCATTTCTTGCTGCTGGCTGACACAGCAGCAATAAAAGGTTGTTGGCATTCCAAGGATGCGCTGGAGCCACTGGAGAAAAGATGGATACTGGGCAGGCCAGGCAGGGCTGGTTATGCAGAAGCAATTTCATGGGTGAGGAAAAGCAGAAGGGGCTTTAAGAATATTCTTAGGAATGCAATGAGCCGAGGAGTTGGAGTTCAGAGCAGGTGCTGCTTTCTCAGCTCCTTGCTCCTTTCCTGGGAGCTGCTTTGCCCCAGTGGGACGCAGAGTGGGGAATGGGGACGCTGCTGGTGCCATTCCCAAGGGGATCAGGGAAAAATGCTGTGTCTTGAAACAGAGTGAGGCTGTAAAACACCTTGGGTTGTGCTTAAAATCTCCTCATTTTGCCATGTTTGCACTGCAGTTCCATGGAAACTGTAAGCAAAGGGGAAAAAATTCACTCTGTCTCAAAATTCTGCATTTTCATTAAATCCCCATTAAGCATCTTCCATTTAAAGAGACAGCACTTGTATTTTAAAAATTCACTGATTATTTTTCTTGTGAATCTCTTTTGGTTTTCCATGAAATATAAAAGCACTTGGGGGTACAACAAGCTGGGTGTGAAGAACTGGTAAAAATATAAAATGGCATTTATCAAGAGTGCAGTAAACAACACTTGATTAATAACAGGTAATACACCCATTAATTGGTGAAGAGTGTTATGATTAATAATTCCCTCAAATCCTTAACAGAAAGGCTGGGAAATTAATCTTGGGAAAGATTGAATGGGATAGACGAAAAACAGCTGGGAAAAAAACCCTTGGAAAACTTTACCTGGGAGAAGCTGGGAGGTCACAGGAGACCAGAGGGGACAAACCCAGACCCCAAAGGGGCTGAATCCCTCGAGAGCTTCCAGAGTGGCTGAGGCTGCCTCAACCCGGGGGTAATTCACCTTTTGGCCTTTCTCCTTTCCTCCCCTCTCCTGTTTGTTAATTTTTTTTTGTATTTGCCAAAATAAAACTGGGATGGGGACAGCCCTGCTGGATGTGCCCTCCCCACTGTGAGGCACAACCGAGCCCAGTTTGATCATCAAATCCTCAATGAATCATTAGAGAAAACTGCTCAGCCCTCTCCAGGTGAATAAAATCCCTGCTGAGGTGCTAAAGGATGGATTTGAGTCCGATTTGCACACCTGAGTAGTGGATCCCTGTTAAATCCCGACCAAACATTTTGTTTGCCAGCTTAAACAGCTTTTCCCCCCAAAATAAGCAGCCAGGGCGAAGTTTACCCGCAGGCAGGAGGCTCCATTCACTGAGCTCGACTTAAGGCTGGCTTTGATGGTTTAACAGGGATTTCCACGCTACACCCGGCCCTGACACAGGCAAGATTTCACCCTCTTTGCACTTCAAAGGCGCAGCTCTCCCATCCCATTGTGCTCCCAGCTCCTCATCCCTCCAAATCCCACCGTGCAGCTTCAATCATCAGCCCGTGGCCAGCAGGGATCTGGGAAGCAGCTGGAAAAGCGGGATAGCTCCGAGGGAACATCGAGGGAACGTCCTGCACAGCCTCCAGCATCATTCCCCCCTCCAGGGCTGCACCTTCCCCATTTGAGTTGTTTTGAAGGAAAAAAAAAAGAGGAAAACTCTCAAAGCTGACTCCGTGCTCTCGCTGCTGGATTCACACCAACCAAAGCTTTTTTACCACAGCCAAGATAATTGGGAATTTTGCAGCTGCTTGCACCCACTGAAGGCGGCTTTGCAATCCCAGCTTGTGAGAAATGGATTTGTAAAGAATTCTCCAAACTTGATAGAAAGCTCACACGGTTTTGTACATCTGTAGTGGCGTTGAGTTTTACATCCCTTATGTCTCACTCCTCATCAAGGCTGATAATTAAATCAGCCTTTAAAACACCTCTCATTGCCCCATCTCTGTAAAAGCTAAGAAAACCAACACCAGCTCACCGAGAGTTCCAGAGCTCCTGCCTGCTCCCAAAGCTGGGCTCAGCCCAGGGAAAACAGCTCCTGGTTACAGCCCTGGAAATGCCAGGCTGGGGGAAAAGCATCTGCTGCCACTTGGGGGTTTTAGGCAGGAACCAAAGTGAGGCAGGAGAAGTTGGGGAAGGGAAAATAAAGGATTGGGGAAAGGGAAATGAAGGATTGAATGGAAGGAATTGGGTGATTTTTTTTTAAAGAGCAGTAATAAACAGGAAGGGGGTAATGGGGAAGGGGCAAGAAGAAAATAAAACAGATGTGCCCAGTTCTCCCCAACACCAAGTCAGACATTCCTGAAAACAAAATCCCCATTATTTCTCTCTGGACCAAGGAAAAAACATCTGGATCTTCTCAGAGACCCCTCACGAGGAAATCCCTGGCCACCTCCCAGCACTGTCCCCTCTGGAATTCCATGGCAGTGGCCACAGACCATTCCACATCAGCCAGCTCCAGGAGGAACCACAGGCTCCAAAACCCCCTCTGGAATATCAAGGTGGCTGCATAAAATCACACCCCACACTGGACACAGGAGGAGGAACACAGTGTTAGTTGATTTTCTCTAAGTTTTTGCTTTTAATCACTTCTTTTGCATATATTTATATGTGCAAATAAATGTCTGTTGTGCCAGCCAGGGAATGGCTGCATTTTCCTGGGATTTTGCTGGGTCAGGAAATAATGGATGGGTTTCCACAGCCCCAAATACAGGTGCTAGATAAATACTTTGCCATCTTTTAAGAATATTTTAAGAGCTTTCTTACATATCCACTGGCTGAATGGCAAATTATTTATTCAATAATTTGCCTGAATAGCATTACATACCTCTAATATATATCATATCATATATATTATATATAATATAAATAATATATATAATATAATAGTATAGTATAGAATGGTATATAATAGAATAGAATAGTATATAATAGTATATAATATAATAATATACATATAGTCAAAGATTGAGAGACAAAAAAACATCAGCTCCTCTAAAGACTCACCCAGCATGCTGGAATTTTTTCCAGACCAAGTGATGAGGTTGGGCAGGAGAATATTTGGGGTTTTTCCTCCTCCTAGGAAGAGCCCAGACAACCAGACCCAAAATAAGTCAAATAGCTCCTGGCACAAATCAATCTTAATTGCTTCCTACATTTTCCAGGAGCAAGGAGAAGAGCCTTGACCCGAGCAGGCAAAAGTGGCAGGAAAATAAAACTGCTGCTGAGAGGCAGCTGACCTGCAGCCCTGCCCTTGCAGCAGCTGCCCCAGCCCCAGGCAGGGACACTTCTCAATCACAGAGGGGCAAAGGAAATCAATCTGTCAGAGCAGTGACAGTGCTCAAATGAGAGCCAGAACTGGCATTTGTTCCTCTGCCCTGCACCTCTCCCTTCCAGGGCTGGAGGATTTATCAAAATGCATATTTGACCCAAGAGAGAAAATATTTAAGCCTTGCCCAAACCCCAATTTTCTAATAAAGATTTGAGCTGGGATTTATTCTCCCTTCTGTGAGAGCCTTTCCAGGGGACCTGGGCATCCCAAGACCTTTGGGGACTTCAATTTTCCTTTCCATGAAGCAAGGCCAATATCTCATTTCAGGGAGATGGTGCCACTTCAGCTTTCAAACTGCAGAAAAACTTCACATAAAGCTGGAGGAACCCTTTCAAACTCCATTTTGAAATGCTGGCCCTTTGCTTTTGCCATTTAGCCCCGTTTAAAGAACATTTTCATTGAATTTAAAATGAACAAACAGCAAAGGAGAGGTTTTGTTATCACTTTCCTCAATTTCACCACTCACAGAGCATTTTGCCAGTCTGAAGGATGGACAAAAATTCCAAAAGAAAGTGAGAAATCCCAACAATGATAAGCCCAAGCCATAAATTCCAGGTGGGGAGTTCCAGTGGAGCACCCTGTCCACTGGATAAATTGTGAATTGCACAGGAACATCCAAGAATTCCCCCCCTGACATTCAGCTGGAACAAAAAGTTTCTTTTCAAAGTAACCAGAAGCAGAATCCTGACAAAAATGAGTCTCCAGCCTTGCACATCTTGCAGAGAAATTAATGCATTATTCAAAGTGTGAGGCTCAGGCTTGGCTCCATCACTCAGAGCAGCAGCACAGGAGAAACGGGGATGCAGGAGAAAACATTTAAAGGTTTTATTGCTTCATTTAAAAGTAAAAAATTCCAAATCTAAATAAAATATGATTCTACCAGAAAAAGAAAAAAGAAGAAAAAAAGAAAAAAGCTATTTCTGCCACTGGCAGGTTTTGAAACAAATCTTTCAGCTGCTTAATTCACCTTTACCTGGAGAAGTTAATTATTGGTCAGGTACTGATGCTGGTGATTATTTAGAAATCTGGGAAATACTAGTAGCAAAAAAATGAAAAAACATTCCCACATCAGGTTCTGACCTTCTCCTTCTGTTTTCATTACAAAATCCTTCGAGCATAGACAGATTTTTCTCCTGTTCTAACAGGAATGAGACTCATTTTCATGCCAGGCAGGGCTAATTCCTGAGCAAATGCCTAAAAACTTTCAGAACAAAAATGTTCATGCATAAAACCCAAATTCTTTGCACTCCTATTTTGCATATGTTAGAATTAAATCCACGTTAATGGATGGTTACCTGAATACGAATAACTCCAGGAAAAAGAAACAAAATTCCTTTGCAGTTTCATACCCTGAAATGCATTGGCAAAAATATAGAAAATAATTTACTTTAGTGGGCAGATATTTTGGCATCTTCACATTGAGTACCAAGTCAGAGCTGAGGTAATTATTTTTCTTTATATAAACTGCACATTTAATCAATAAAAGGCCTTTTTTAATCCAAGATTCAGTACCAGTTCTCAGAACTCCTTTGTATCATGCAGGTATTTTTCTGTACACGATGTCAGCAGCTCCTGCAGATTCATGGGGTTTTAATTTATCCAACTGAAGGAATTTCAAAATTAATTTCACTTTGACCTAAGAAAGTTTTATTCTTATCTTTGACAGTAATAGAGAAGAACTCAGAGGGCCAAAATACAAAAGGGCAAGAAGGGTGGACGCCACATGAATTTTAATCATCTCACCCTTCTAGCTCATGACTTTAGGGATTATTCATAATTTTATAAAGTTTTATGTTTGTGGACAAAGACAGATGATTCAGGAAATCAAGCTAACTCTGGCCCAGCCTTACTTTAAAAAATAAAAAAAATAAAAATTAACTTGATTCAACCTCTAATGTTAAATAAACCCATAAGTACACTACAGGCATTTAACTCCCTGATTTTCACATATCAAACATTTCAAAGTAACAAAACAATTCAGCAAATTTGCACCCAGTTACTTGCAACTGTAAAACTGGGGCTCTCATTTCATTCTTTGAGACCTTGAAAAGAATATCACATTTCAGAACTGAAATGCAGGCTGAAAAAAATGGCTTTTTAAAGCAAGGGAGAGAAGCAGGGTCTGAGCTCTCAGTAAGTTTATGTGATTACAAGAGAGGAAATCACATAAATTACACTGCAGGATGAGGCCAACTAAGAAAGGCCATTTTTACCACGTTTTCTTCATGTTACTAAAAAAATTTAGGAAAAAATCCCTTTTTTTCTCACAAATGGAACAATATCCCAACCTGTAAAGAGGGATAATGTAATCAGTCCATAAGTGCATTAAACGATGTTTTTAGCACCAAAATATGGAGCTGGAGTATTTAAGAAGCAAACAGCGCGTGAAGTTGTGAGCTTCACTCAAAGCAGCCAGGCAGGCTTTGCTCCCTGCTCTGTTCTCTCCACATTTCCTTCTCCCCTCTCTGTAAATGCTTTTGAGCACAGACTCCTTAACACATTCCAGGAGAGTTTGCACTTTTGCATAAAACATGGAATTGCCAGGCACGGGGGCCTGCACGGTTCAGCGCGGCCGGCAGGAGCCGTCGATTCCCGCATTTATTCCCTCCCCACCCCAAACCCTTCCTCACGCTGCCTGTCACCCAGGGCTGACACGTGTCACAGCCTGCCATTATCCACCCTGGCAACTCAAATGCCACCTGAAAGAGAGGAAAATACTGGAAATACTCCTGTGCACGGCTTGTTTTGTTCGCCGCGGCCTCCTCACGGCCCAGAGCCAGCAGTCGTGAAAGCGACTCCGGGAATACAAAATCACTCTGCTATTAAAGATAAGGGAAACAGAGCTGAGGTCAACAAGTAGCAGCAGAATGATAAATCTCCACAGCTTGTTTTACACATCACTGGCTTTACTGCAGAATTTGGAGTTTGCTGCAATTTTTTCAGCAGGGGAAAAAGCAGCAAAACTGCTTTTCCCTCCCTAAAAATAGGGGGAGTTGGTGTTATGGCCTGGTTAGGAAATTCGGGTTGCCATTATCCACCCTAGCAACCCAAATGCCACCTGAAAGAGAGGAGAATATGGGAAATACTCCTGTGCACTCCTGTCCACAGCTTGTTTTGTTCGCCGCGGCCTCCTCGCGGCCCAGAGCCAGCAGTCGCGAAAGCGACTCCGGGAATACAAAATCACTCTGCTATTAAAGATAAGGGAAACAGAGCTGAGGTCAACAAGCAGCAGCAGCATGATGAATCTCCACAACTTGTTTTACACATCACTGGCTTTACTGCAGAATTTGGAGTTTGCTGCAATTTTTTCAGCAAGGGAAAAAGCAGCAAAATTGCTTTTCCCTCCCTAAAAAAGGGAGAGTTGGTGTTATGGCCTGGTTAGGAAATCCTGGATGCTCTACTTTTGGTCATGGTGCTTCCATCATGGAAAACATTGGAATAGATTTCACCCACCCTGTCTTGGGTGGAAATATTAAAATAATTGTATTTTCACTCTGCTTGTAGCAATGCTTTAACTTGCCCTCATGGGCTCAGGTATCCTCAGGTTGCCAAAAATCTCCATTAACAGAAGTTTGTTAATCACCATTAACAGAAGTTTGGGGCTGCACAGTGACAAAACCAGGGGGTTGACAGCACAAGAAAACTGAAATAGAAAATAAATTCTCATTATCGCATAATCTCATTGAAGCCCTGTCCATGAGAAGTTTGGTCTTGTCTGTTCCAAGCACCATCCAAAGGACGGGGAACAAACAGCAAACCCAAAATGATCCTGTTTCAGGTGCATTTGGGCATCGTGGGTGACTCTGTCCCACAGTTTGGAGCCCCTTCCTCTGCAGCTGAAAGCGTTTACAAAACCCTTGCTGACCTCAGGAAGGTTTCAAAGCTGAGAAATTACCCAGAAATTCCTTTTATCAGCTTTGTTCTTCTGATCCCACCGCTCTTTAAAGTTTTTATGTTCCTATCAGCTGAAATGATGGCTGTAAGTTCTGACCCGAATTTGCTCCTTCCTTTTAGTATACAATTAAGTTGATAATAATACGAGACTTAGTACCCAGACTTTTTAAAATTCATCATCTTTTTTCTTCCTTGATATGGGGTTTTATATCTCCAACACTGTCTGGGACATAAAACTCCTGGCACAGCTACTCTGAAATGTGTTGGCTGATCAGCATCCCACAGGTATTTTTCCAGAATTTCCACACGCTCTTTCTAGCTCATGTTTTATTTAAACTTCATTTAATACAGCTCCTCATTCCCTACCAAGGGCTTCCATGAAAATGTTGTGTTAACACATGGAATACCAGGCTTGTTTAGTAAATTATTTTATATTTCTCATACTGCGGAGTTCAGAGTAATTCCACAGAGTTTAAAATGTCTCCAGTGTAAGGAGGAATGTTGTTCTGTGTGGATTGTGCTGTTTGCACAGATAGGAGCTCCTCACAGGAACCACTACACCCATGTTAACAGCAGGAAAAGTGGATTTCACACCTTTCTGAAACACAGGAGTGGCTCCAGGGGATCTGCACAAACCCCAGATCAGCACAGACAGCATTTCACTGCACTCAGTAATTGTCTTTACTCAGCACAGCCCAGAGTTCTCCTTTTATGGATTTGTTGACTGTGTGCCCCGACAGCCTTGTTCTGGATCCCAGAAATCCCATTTCCCTCCATGGATCCCAGAAATCCCACAGGCCTGGAGCAGCTCCCTGAAAAGTTCTTGTTCCCCCAAAACCACTCAGCTACAAGAGCAGTGAGGTCACAGAGCTCTGCCCCAGCAGGATGAAAACTCTGCACACACCAGGGCAAAGGCAGCTCTGAATCCCAGACTGGTTTGTGGTGGAAGGGCCTTCAAACCCCATCCAGTTCCACCCCCTGCCCTGTGCCACAGAACACAATTGTTCCAGAGACTCCCAGCCCCTTTCTCCTCACTGCACAAGGAGCTTTTACTCAATCAGGGCTGATAAAAAATTAAATCGTCGTTCTCCAAAGAATTAATAATCTGATTGGATTAGTCTGAGCAGTTACTGAGGTCTCAGTGCTGCCACTGAGTCAACAAGAATCATTTGATAAGATTCAATATGAGCTGAACATGGCTTTTGCCCCAAAATGATTATTAACTATCAGAATATTTATTACAGTTTATCTGCCCAGAATATTAAATCTGCCAGAGGGAAGGAATGACTGCAGGAGTCACTGTGTGAATGAAAACAACACATTTTTGGGTGGTTTTTTTTTAAATTCAGTTTCAGGCACTGAATGTCACAAGCCTCCATGATGTCCCTGACTCTTGGGCTTTGCATTTGAATTGCCAAAAAATAAATAAAGAAAGTGTGAACTCATCCAGCTCCGACAGCTCCGTATTGAGCACCCATCAGGGCTGAGCTGTGTGTGCTGTTTATTCCAGCATGTGTTTGGAATAGATTTTGTTCCTGATAAACCACTGACAGGACTGAGTGGAAAACAAGCTCAAGGAAAGTGAAACTTCTTTCCTCTAGTTAAACAATTTTGTGTTTCTTTGTGTTCCAGCACTGGTCTGTAACCTTGGGAAGGACAGCAACGTCCCAGCACAGCTCTCAGAGCACAGAGCCCCTCTTTAAAGTGACACAGAGCTGGATCTGAGATGGAAATGAAAAGTAAAAAGGCATTGCATTATCATTCCTGCCCTGATATCCCAAACATTCCATCTTGTGATCTCGGCTGCGTGCCTCTGATATTCCCAGAATACAGATCACAGGACAGAAAAGACTGAGAAAATATGGAAAAATGGTCTCAGCTTAATCTTGCAGGGCTGGTTAAAAAATACACTCCTTTAGGAAAATTTAGAAAAAATTTGGAATAGATATTTTTTCTTCTTTCTTATCCTCTCTTCACCTGTTAGGGGAGTGCAGCAGTTCATCCCTGAGGATAGAGAGGTGCCAGGCAGTGCTGCTCAGCCATCCAGGGCTTGGCCTGCCCTTCCATGGAAATCTCTTTCCCTTGTACTCCCAAAACCACCACATTTGAACAGAAAACCCCACCTCCACCCCAGCTCCATCATTTTCTCAGGACACCCAGCCCCAAGAGCTCAGAGGCCAGGTTCTTCTATAAACCTGATGAAACATCCACAGAATAGCCTAAAAGCAGAAAGTTCATGTTCTTATATTTATATGAATTTACTGGGAGGGTGCTGAGGCCTTGGCACAGATTCCCAGAGCAGCTGTGGCTGCCTCTCGATCCCTGGCAGTGCCCCAGGCCAGGCTGGACATTGAGGTTTGGAGCAACCTGGGACAGTGAAAGGTGTCCCAATCCCCTTTGGAACTAGATGGGATTTAGGGCCCTTCCAGACTCAGCCTCTCTTCTCCTCCTGGAGGTTTTGTCCAGATCTCGGTGCCAGACAGAGCCCAGGACTAAAGCTGCCTCTGTTTTGTGCCTTTTCCTCCCTTGTCTCCCAGCACAGCCCACAGTGACCTTGCACAGTCACCTCACCACTGCTGCTCAGCTCAGCTGACAATTCACACAAAGGCTCCCGAAGAGAAGCCACGAAAGAAACCCTCAAAGGAAGTCAATCATCTCCCACAAAATTACTCAAACTGTAGCTCATCCTAACCCAATCTTATCCTGCTGTGTCTGTCCATTAAGGACATTTCACTCTGCCTGTGACTTCAGCTAATAAAGGAATATTTCTTAGTCCTCCTCTCCCACTCAGTGTTACCTCTGTTGTTGTGGTGAGAGGTGTTTATTTCCACACATGGGGTTTGCTGTTGACCTGGCACCAGCTGACCTAGCCAGAATTTTGAGTGTTTTATGAGAAAATGACACTTTCAGAGGCTCCTCACAAAGGAAACCTGCAGGAAAAGGCAAGGTTGGGATGTGGGGAGCAGAGCTGCACCATAAATCAGCCTGGAGATGAGAAAATTTGGGGTGACCTAATTGTGACCTTCCTGAAGGAGTTACAGGAGAGATGGAGAGAGACAATTCACAAGGGATGGAGTGCCAGGACAGGGGGGTGGTTTCACATGGACAGAGGGCAGGGATGGATGGGATTTGGGAAAGAATTGTTCCCTGGAAGAGTGGGCAGGCCCTGGCACAGGTGCCCAGAGCAGCTGGGGCTGCCCCTGCATCCCTGGCAGTGCCCAAGGCCAGGTTGGACATTGGGGCTGGAGCAGCCTGGGACAGTGGGAGGTGTCCCTGTCCAAACCTGGGGTGGAATGGGATGGGATTTAAGGTCCCTTCCCACCCAAAACCACTCCATGAGTCTATAAAGATATAACCCCTCACTAAAAGTGCTAATCCCAAATATTTCTCCTCATGTGAGCTGATCCTAAGATCCCTTCCAACTCAAACCATTCTATAATTCCATGATTCAATCCCTAGTCCCATTTGCTGTGTTCAGGCCAAGGATGTGATAATTGATGTGATTTTAACTCTTTATCCAAAGGTAGGATCCTGGTTGACAATCAGCTCCTACTTTCATGTAAAAAGTAGAAAAAACCCAGGTTTGATAAAAAGGGTTTACTTGGGTTTGAGAAACAGAAACTGCACAGGGAAAGTGAATCAAAGAGCAGGACAGAGCCCTACAAATGGGATATCCAATGCACACACAAATAGCTCCTACCACACAGAAATCAATTTATGGACAACTGGGAGTTTGATTTTAGTTATGAAGCTGAATCCACTAACCTGAGAGTTCAGGAAGAGAAACAGGGTCTGTGTTATCATCAGTGGAAAATAAACATGACAGATGTTCCCTGGAAGCTGTTGAACTATGGCAAGCGCCAGGCTAAAATATCTTTTTTTGCCAGAAAGAAATTTCAAATGTTTGGGAAAACCATTGTCTTCCCAGTTTGTCCCCTTAAACAACAGTCCCACAGAGCACTGCCCATAGATGGAGCATTTTGGGGAAATTGTGTGGCATTGGCTCTCACAGGGGCACTTTGTGATGCGGTTTGGTGGGAATTGTGGTATTTGGTCAAAGGCTGGACTCCTCTTGGAGGACTTTTCCAACCAAAGTGACTCCATGACCCTACAGCTGCTGCATTCCCACTCCCCTGCACAATCCCGCTCCTCACTTGGGAAGGGTTTTCCCCTTCCAAATCCTCAGATTTGGAATCCTCCTTCCAGATTCTCAGTCTGTTTAGTGACTGTGCTGGAAATTCGGGAGTGCAAACAGAAAACAGCCATATTTTCTATAAATAACCCTTCTACTACCTGAAAAACAAAACAAAAAAAAAACATTCCCCCGGGGGAGTTAAAAAAAAAGTAGCTGGAGCAGCAGCTCTGCCTGGGTGCCCCAGGCTTGAGCAGAGAGCTCATATTTAACTCCAGATGATGTCGGTGTCAGCCACAGCAGCAGCAGAAATCACTGCAGGAGTTACCAGGAGAGCTCCCTGCTCCTCTTATCATGCTCAGGCTCTGCAGGAACGCCGGGGCCCCAGATGGATTCCAGGCAGAACGTGCACGGGGAACGGCAGCATCCCAAATCCCGATTTATCTCCCACATCAGCACACAAAGGGAGGCTGCTGGGCAGCCAGGACTGCGTTTAAAGGCTGACCAAGAATGCCATCTGCAGGCCTTGGTTACACATTTTTCCCAGCTAAATAAGTCCCAGCAGTAGAAAGAAACCTAAAATGAGTGCTCAGCACAGTGGATGTTAATATGACTTTCATATGCTAATAGGAAGTTCATTAAAAATAAACAAATACAAAAGGAAAATCCTTGGAACTCCCTCACAAGAAAAAAAAAAAAACCTCAAAATCAAAGCCTACAGACCCTAAAATGCTGAATTTTTAATGGAATAACCTGGAGAGGATCATTATCATTACAGCTCTGTGTTCTGCATGCATATTTTATGAGGAAACTTTGTGCACAGACCTGGGAGGTGAGCAGAGCATCGCGTTTTGTCTGCTGCTTGATTGAACCCGATGCAATGCCCTGAGGCATTGATTAAAACCAGGAAAGGGAGAAAAGCTACTCCAGTTAACCTCAGCCTGCAACACTCCCAGGCTTTCCTGAAGAGCAGCTGGCAGGATTTTAGCCCTACTCACTGAATTGTTGGATGCAGTATCAAAACAGTCAGGAGTGAAATAATTCTACCTTTTGGTCTGGTGATATTGTAAATCTTGGGGTCCACAGTCTCTAAAAAACTTGAGGAAAATGTTGAGTTATGCCAGTTTTGAGTAGAGCAAATGCGAAAAAAAAAAGTACAAAATAAAAGAAATGAGAAATAAAACTGCCGATTGTAAGAAATTCTCAAGTTTTCAAGTAAAATTCCTTTTTTCCTTTCCTCTTCCTCCCCCCACATTCTCTCTTCCCATCTCAAATTATTGGAAATTATAACTATTCAAATTACTCCCAGCCAAATAACCCAAAACTCACTTTTTTTCCATTTTATTATTCAGTTTGTGCTGAATAATACAAACACTTTATTATATATAATTATATATAATATAATATGATATATAATAGTATATATAATATATATGCATAAGATTGTATATATTATATATACATTATATTTTATATATAAATATATTCAATACAAAACAAAAATAACATTTTTGTCAAACAAATTAATTTCCTCTAATTTGTTTGGTTTTTGGTTTTTTTTTTGACTGTGTGGATTTATTAATTCTTTGAATTGCAGGCACTGCTGTTGGTTTAATTTTGTAAATAGTGTTCTGTGATTACTCAGTGTTGTCATTCCACAAATAAAGCAAAATGGCAAACTTATTATTGGAGAACAATTTCCATACTTTTCCCCCTGGGAACTTAAAAATGACAGAAGTATTTTATTACACAGAAAAAAAAATCACTTTATTATTTTTATGCATGCCATGTTTTCTATAAAACGTGGCATGAGAACATTTCCTACACAAAATGCTCATCCATGTGGATTCCCAGGCCTGCACCACGTCCCAAATTTTCCCAATTTCAAGGGCAGTGCAAGAGGTGAACCTCAAGGTGCACAAAACAACTGGGATTTACTGTCAGGTCCCAAATAACCTTGGGATCATTCCTAAACTTTGCCCAGAGGGTGTTTTATCCCCACTCTGCTCTCCCCCACAACAGATGGTGGCACTTTGGGGGCTTCTCGTGTCACACAAAGCTTGAATTGGGGGCAAACCTGCATGAATTGATGGGAGGTGAGCACAGGAGCAGCACACTCGCTGCAGGTGAGGTGTCTCTGAACAGGACTGTGATCATGAAGAGCTGATGTGATCCTTTCCCAGTTTTCCTGCTCCAATCCCAGCTCAAACCCTCACCCACAACCCAGGGGAGGAGGATTCTGTTCCAGCAGAGGAGGCCAAGCATTCCCTGTTTCACACTGCTCCCTAAGGGTGACGGAATAATTTGTTTGAAATAATCTGCAGGAATAAATTTACCATTTTTACATGTATAATTAAGCAAGGAATCATTTCCCTCCTCTTCTAAAGTTATTCTCCTGACAAGTTTTTGGTTTTTTGTTTTTTTTTTTCTGGGTGGTAAACACAAGTCCTGATAGTTGTCAGCACATTCCTACTTAAAAACTTAATCCATTCCTCTTTGAAGGTTAAGAAAATACTAAGGAGAACAAGATATGAGGGCTTAGGTAAAGTGGGAGGTTCCAAATCACTGGAGCTCTGTTTATTACAGAGCTGGGCTGCTCCTGCAGCAGGAAAAAACAAGGATTTACCTGGGAGAGGCCATGCACAGATTCTGTGTAGATTTTTAACTGTACATGTAATTTATCTCCAGCTGCCCCTTTGATTACTTGAAGAGTAGGCAGCTAGCTAATTTCTTATTTCCTGATGTGTCCAGATAGAGAATAAAACCCTAAAGAAAAAAGTTTAAATGCACTCAAACAATTACAGGCTTCAAAACAGAGATCACAGCAGAAGAGGAGAAATATTCCATTCCTCTGAGGTGTTTGACTCAATTCCTACCAAATTTCCTCTCTTTGCAGAACTCAATTCCGTCCATTATCCCTCTTTTTTTGTAAAGTCTTATTTTTTGGAACACTTTCCCAAATTAGAGCTTAATATTAGCGAGATGCTCTCAGCTGCAGGCTGAGATAACTCTGTCATTTCTTGCAAAATGCACAAATTCTGAGCACACCAGGAAGCAAAAGCAGTCAGGGTATTGTCACCCTTGGACAGGAAATCAGCAGAAACTGGAGATTTACTTCACACTGAAGGATCTGAAGACCTTCTACTTCATTGGTGATGGTGGCACCACGTCAAGGGAACGAAAGGGCTGAATATGTCAAAAAAATCCAAGTTTTAGTTCCCTAAGCAGGTCTTGCACTTGGAGAGAAGAAAATAGTACAAAATCCTCATTAAGTAAGAAGCCACACTAAAGAAAATCCCTCAGATAACTTTCTCCTTGTTCTGAATGCCTCAAGAGTGTCTCTTGTAGGAGTTGTTATATTTACATTTTCAGACCACTAGTGGACATCTCACCCCAAAAGGCAAAAAAAAAAAAAAAGCTTAATTACCAAATTATTTTATTAACCTGCAGTAAAACCACACAAAAAGGCAGTCTGCTCCTGAGATTTTCTGTGCCAAACTTCTCCAAGTTATTTATTCTGAACTACCCCAGAAATCCAGAAATCTGTGAGGAAGAACAACCCTATTATTTATTTTTATCCTTTCCTTGCAGAAGTTATGTTTTATTTCCTAGCATCCATCAGTCAAAGCAGTCAAAAATGTTACTTGTTCTTTTTCATCTGACTGAAATACACTGGAGTTATGGGAAGTAATAATAATTATTTTATTTCCACAAGATCAGAATCAGACATGCTGAGGAATAAAGAGCCAAACTCCAGTTCCTGAGTCCCTGAGACAATGACACCAAGGACTTGGGTGAGATAAATTTTCTTTCCTTCTGCAGCTGAGGTTCTCAAATCTGCCCAAGTGCTCCATGTGCCCAGATCCCTTCATTCCAGCACACATTTCCCAAATCCTACTCTGGGCTGAAATTTTAAGGCAAGCTCTGAAAAACCTCTTAAATTATATTTAAAGAACAATTTCTTCTGTTCCTCGGAAAAAAAAAAAAAAAAAAAAAACACAAAACCAAACCATGGATGGCAAGGCCAGAATTGCACCTGGTCAGACCCTTCCCTGGTCAGCTCCTGGTGCAAGGAGGGGAATCTTCCCTGAAAACCAGACCACACCTTTCTCCACCCTTTCTGGGAAAAAGGAGCCATCAGCACCAACTCTAATTCCAAAGGTAAGTAATTCTCCATATATAAACTATGGAAAGGCAACATGATGACCCAGGATTTAGGGAAGAGCTTTCTCTACCTCCAAACTACAGAGAGCCATTCCAAATATCCCCTTGTCTTGGGTTGGAAATGCAAGATGTGGTGTGGGGGTGTGTGTTCAATTCCCATCGGTCAGAGCTGGGGCAGTTCTCTGCTGCTCATGGGGCAGTTTGCTTTATCTCTCCCACAGCCAACCCTCCCTCCAGGAGATCTCTGCTGTCCATGGGCCATTAATTATTAATTACCTTCTGTCCATGGCCACTGAGTGTCCCTGCATGGCTGATCAAATTCCAGCATCCCATGGGGAGATGCTCCGCCCAGGGGAGGAGCCAAGCATTCCTGCCTGGATCCAATCTGAGCTTTGGGACAGCACAGCAGCCTTTGCCCCCTGCATTGCCAGAGGAGCAGCTTTCTGCTGCCCTGCATTGCCAGAGGGA
>JAWWEY010000013.1:1911336-1946317 GCA_035582745.1 Loriotus luctuosus | reverse complement strand
TATGACTGAATTCTGAAAAGAATCATTTGGTATTTGTTATTTATTCAGATCTATGCAAATGCACATAATTTTCAGAGAATATGATGCTTAAAATGGGATTTTTGATTTATTTCCTCAAGTCTGAGTGCCTCTTAATGCAAAGTACCAGGACTGGTCAAGATTATCCTTTTTCAATCATTTTTCCCCCAAATAAAACACTTCCTACAATGGCATTCAAGTGTCACCTGGTGGCCTTAATTTTAGGAATTTTTTTTCCCTGATATATGAGTCTTTATATTCTGTTTAATATCTTTATCACACTCCAAAAATCCCTTGTTCCCATCTCAAGAGAGCAGAACCACTGTGCACTCTGTAAAAATGAAGCCAATCACTGTTTCATGAGACTAAATCATGTTATGAGAGAAAAAAAACTCTTTTCCATTATTAGTTGCCCCGTAAATAAGGAAAGAACAATTATTCCTCCCAGCTCTCTGGGTGCCTGAAGTGTGATTTTTGTCAGAAGTGTAATTGGAATGACTCTGCCTGACACTCGAGCTCCATTCTCTGGGAATTCATGGCTTTTACTGAAAGATTGTTTAAAAAATTCACATTTTATGTTAATAAAATATTCCCATTTTGCATGTTATCCCTGCACACCCAGGGACACAGATGGGGCTGGAGACGAGTTAGGGACACAAAGTGAGGGAATGTCACCCTGCCCAGCCAGGTTGTCATGGATAACGAGATTATTCCACATTAGCTGACCCAAATTAAAGATAAAGGATTAAAAAACATCACTCTGGATGGTGGCACCCTCTAAATGTTCCCCTCTTGCAGCTGTTCTGAAATATTGACTTTGTGAGGGCATGAGCATCACTTTTCCAAGCTAAATTTATTCTGTCTGAGCCCACATAAAGCAGAGAAGGGAGACACCCTCAAGGAAATATCAATTATTTCTCTGAAAGGCAAAGCAGGATTAGGTTATTGCAGCTATTTAGAGACTTTAATCATTTTTTTTGAAAGAAATTATAGTGGGACAAGTTTTAGGAGAGTTTAAAGGAAATCTCCTTCAAAGTTGCTTTAAAATCCAGGATCTTTTGGAAGTCTCCCCATCGTTGATAGCAGGAACTTTTGCTGGCCAGAAATAGAGTGGAAATCAAGGCGTGCATGGCAAAAACTGATGGGGGCAATAGGAAAAGGGGGAGAAAAAAGGCAAAATCCCCTCGGTTTTAAGTGATTTTTGGAGAAAAAAAAATGCAAATTCCCCTCAGTTTTAAGTGATTTTCAAGTGATTTCTGTTTGAGGTTAGGCATCAAGCACAGAGGGCACACAAGAACTGAAGGTCCCCATTTACCAGATTCCTGTTGTTTTGTCTCCCCCTATTAAATGTTGACTTGTTTCATATTTAGCCTGCAAATAATGGATGTTTTATGAGGCTGTTCCACGGGTTTTGCCTCCAAAGTTCAAAACTCCAAAGCTCAAACACCCTCCTGGCCTCAGAGGTGAGCCCAGGCCCCACTCCTGCCATTCCTCAGAGCCAAGACCTTTCCAAACCCCTGTGCCACAAAAATGCATCATTAAAACCTCTGAATAAGTACAATTCCTTCTAAAATTAGAGCTGCCTGAGCAGGAAGAAGTATGAATATGAATAAAAGCCTCCTGGCCTGGTTTTAAGGTCAGGATCAGAGCAGTCTCATCATCCCAGGTCACAGCCTGGCTGTCACTGCCACCTCCTGCTCGGCCACAAAAGGCAAAATACTCCCAGAAAACAGAGCAATTAAGAGAGGATAAACAACCCAGCCATGTCTTCTTGGCCAGAAATGAATTACAGCAGAAAAAGAAATTAAAACATGCAGTGGCTGTTGAATCTGAGGTGTCTGCAGGCTCTGAGGGCTGGGAAAATAGGACACAACAGAAGGGCACCTGAAATCCCCTGGCAGCGCTCCCTGAGCCTGTCCTTGAGCTAAATCCCTGCTCAGAAATGTGGATATCGGGCAAATCTCACCGTGGGAAGGCACGGCTGCCAGGGCAGGGGGAGGGCAGAGTTTGGGCATTGCCAGGGGATCCCAGCTGGGAGAAAGGCAGGAGCAGAGGGTTCCCCAAAATATTACACAGGGGAGGAAGAAGGGCTTGGACCAGGAGGTGAGAAGAGGGGCAACACAGAAGGAAATCCTCCCTAACAAAAAAAAAAAAAAAAACACAAAAAAAAACCACCCCCAAAAAAAAAACAAAAACACAAAAAAAAGGCAAAAAAAACCAAAAAAACAAAACAAGAAAGAAAAAAACAAAAAAGAAAAACAAAACAAGAAAGAAACAAAAAAAGAAAAACAAAACAAGAAAGAAACAAAAAAAACCAAGAAACAAAAAAAGAAAAAAAAAACAAAACAAGAAACAAAAAGGCAAAAAAACCAAAACAAGAAACAAAAAAAGCAAAAAACCACAAAACAAAATGCAAAAAAAACCAAAACACAAGCCAAAACGGAAAAAAACAAAACCAAAACAAACAGAACCAAAAAAAAAAAACCACCAAAGGGTAAAAAAAGGGAAAAAAAAGGGGCAGTGGGAATGAGGAAGTGCCTTGAAGAGCCTTCCTGCCTAAAGCCGTGCCATGGGAGGGCTCTGGGAGAAAACCCCAATGGTTCTGTGCTCCCAGAAAACTCCTCCTGCTCCCCTGGGCAGCCCCAGCACAGAAATCAGCCACACTGAGATCCAGTGACCTTCTGGGCTCATTCATCCTGCACTACCCCTCACTATCAGGGTCTGAAGGGGTAAAATGCACCCAGGGAGAGAATTCTCATCCTTTGGGGCAGGCTGTGCTGCTGCCAGGCCCAGACTGAGGTTGCTCTGAGAGGGAGAGCATCCTTAAAGCTCCCTGTGGTTCCTCAGCCTTGCCAAACACTCAGGAGAGTTTAAAGGAAATTCAAAGTTCTCCTCCTAGGAACGGTTTCAGAGCAGCCTTCAACTGGTGGGAACCAAGAGGTGCCAGTTTTGGGGCTGATCTCCAGTGGAAAAGTGAAAAAGTCAATAAAAGCAGGTGTCAAGTCTGTGCTATGAGCCTCAGCCCTGGGTTTAATTTACTGCAGGTGCAAGCTCAGCCCCTGAGCCCTCCCACTCTGCTTCTCCCCAGCATTACTTTGAAGTCATTCTAATTTCAGCCCAACCTAATTCAGTATTTGGTAAAAAAAAATGAAGAGGAACAACAGATTGAAACAGCACACTGACACCATGGATTGCATCACACACTGGAATCATTTTTATATTTAATATTTCTCTCACAGGAAGCACTGACAGGCTCCACTACTTAAAAATTGTTAATTTTTTTTCCCAGCATAATTCACCTGCCTTGCGTCTCACTGTAAGAGAGCATTATCCCTAAAGCACTTTGCTCAAGAAGTTGATATTTATGAACCTGAATTCCCTCAGAACTCCAGCACCAGGGAAAGCAGGGGCATCCCTTGGCTTCCCTTGCTCCACACAAACCATCCCTGACCCTCAACAACTCAGACACTCCCAGAGCTGAGGGATTTCACATTTTCTGGCTGAAACAACTCCAGCTTCCCTGGGAAATTCCAAAGGCACCATCCCAGTGCTGTTTAATGCCAGAGCAGCTACAAAGGTCTAAAGAGCTGAGTTAATACACCAATATTTGGGGTTTTTTAATACTTCTCAGAACTTATTTCAGTGACTCATCCCTATCCATACCTGAAGCTGTTTATGAGGATGAGTTTCCATCTGGGATGGCCTTGTTGGGTCAGTTTAGGGGAACAGATTTAATAAACTTTTCCAATTCTGCTTTTAATGTGACATGGACAGAAATTCAAGAGTCTTGTTGAGAAACTGGATGTGAGAAACAGATTGGGCTTTCTTTTTCCAAGTGTTTTTAAATCCCTTGTAAAGGCTGATAGGCAAAATGAGGAGAATTTATGACAGCATAAAATAAAACCACCCTTCCCATAAAACTTTATTAGACTTATTGATTATCTAATAAAAACCTAGAGCTGGACTTTAATAAGCTACAAATGGTGGGTCCAAACTGAGAAGAATTTTGAGCTCTTTCTTTCTGTAATCCTGCTCAAAACAGGATTGAAAAGCGAAAATCAAGTCAGACCTTGAACATCGCTGGGTTTTCCAGTGATTCATGAATTATGGGATGAACCCTCAGGGATAAATCCAGCCTGGGGGTGGAATCCATTCCTGGATTTCAAACACAAAGTGTCCACCTGAAACCCACAGGTGAGGATGGGTTTGTAGAATGTTTCCAAAGCTGACACTGCCTTCCAAAGGAGCTCCATGTCAGGGAAAAGTGATTCCCATCAATCCCAGCACATCCTGGCTGCTACAATCCCTTGGGAATGCCCAGCACCCCAGTCCCACTCCCATCTGCCCCAGACTCCAGCAAAGCAGCACAGAAAGGAAAAAAAACCCCACAATTTTCCCAAAGGATAAATTGTTCCAGCCCCACTGAAGCTTTTCACGTTCCCAGCAGTGCTGATTTATTGGGATTGCTCTGGGAGGCATCTCCAGCTGCAAAATCCCTGCATCTGCCCAATGGGGACAATTTTTCCCTTCAGGATAAAAATGTTTGGGGGTTTTTCAGCAGGCCTGGGAGCCTCCATGGAGCTCCTGGGAGGATGAGTTACTCCAAGCAGCAAACGTTTCTCTGTTTAGATTAATCAGGGAGTGGTGAGCAGCTCCTGGCCGCAGCAGCCCCCAGGAGAGGCTCTGCAGGGATTTTGTTTTCTTGGCACCTGGGGAGATGGGTCAGGGCTGTGCTGGGTGAGTTCAGTCCCTTTAGAGGGTTTTTCCAGCTTAATTCCAGGATTCCACCCTGCCCCAGCACTCAGCAGATCCTTCTGAATATTTACGCCACATTTTGCCTGATGCATATTCAGCTTTGGTCTAAAAAGCAGAAAAAAATAAACAACAAAAACCACAATTTTCCCATGAAAACAGAGCAGGACATTTCCTTACCCAATATCCCTGTGTCTATTATGGAGTAACATGGGCACATGGAGCTAAAATCAAAATGTTTTTTGTGAATTCATAGAATTCCAGATATTGCTTGTGAGGTCATTTCAGCCCCAGAGTTGTTGATATCCCTGTATTTACAATTATATCTTGTTTACTCAGAATAAACTCACTAAAACTGGTTTTATTTTCTGACACTTTTTTGCTCAAGTGCTTCATTTTGGTTTTAAAATAACTTTGCAGGGCCTGGGCTGGGTTGAGTTTTTCTCCTTGATTACTCCTTTGGGCTGCCAAGAGATGCTGTAATTCCAATTATGTCACAGATGAATTTGGGCTCCATTGGGAACAGCAGCTCGTAATTTGGATTTATCTTTTTCTTTTTGTTGTAGGAAGGTTTTATGAGGAAAAAAAATATATATTTAGGCCCTTTTTTTTTCCAAGTTATTTTCCTTGAAGTGACTGAGTCAATTAGAACCAATTGAGTGGGAAGATTTCAGCTGGAGGTAAACAGGGATAACAACAGCGATGAAGGAATGGGAAGATAAATTTGGAAAAAGCTGTGGTGTGGCTGTTTGGAACTCTGATTACTGCTCCAAGAGCCTGGAGCTTAAAACACCTGAATATTGTGACTTTCTGCACAGTTTTGGTGGCATTTTTGTGTCCACAGCTGGACCTGGAATACCCAACCCATCTCTCAACACCACAGCTCCAAAGGTTCATTGTGGCTGATCCCACAAATATTTTTATTCCAATTCCCCTCACACAGCTCAGCGTTATTTCCATAATTTGTAATGGGAGGAGGGTTTATAAGTAATTTTAAATAATAAATTTATTGTTTATAAATCCATTGTAAATAATAAATTTATGAAATTCTTCATAAACCCAAGTTGCCAATCTACCAGCAAAGCCTTGCAGCTTTCCAGAATTTCCCTGAATTCCTCATCAAATAAATTAGGGATGGAGGTTTGGGGAACTCTCACCTGTACAGGAAACCCTAATTTAAAAGCACAAATTGAATTTTCTGGCAATGAGAAAGAACAGAGCTCATCATAAAGATTCAGTTTTTAAGGATTTAAGTGACACCAACTCCCTCCCCGCTAAAATCACCTGGGCTTTGAGAGATAAGGATTAAATTCTTTCAAACTTCCATCTCAGGGATGAAGAAAAATCTTCATTTTATTCTTTATTTTAAATAAATATTTATTATTTATTAAACATTCCTGAGATTATGCTTGAGTGAAGTATTAGGAGTAAAATCCCCATTTTAGAGCTTTTTTGGGGCCAAAGTCCAGCCCAAAATCCAGATTTTACACAGATTTTGTTATTCCTGCAGCTTCTCAGCTGGGAAACTGCACAAGACACAGAAAGAATTTAGATCTAGAAATATGTAGGAAATGTGATAAATTTATATATTAATAACTATTTTAACATTGATTATTTGCATCCTAATTTGTCCAAAAAGTCTCCCAAAGTCCAGTTTACATCTGAAAAAGAAAATAACCTGGATATGGAGTAGAGATCTCAGTAAAAGGGATTTGAGAGCCCTGACCTGGTAACCACAACAACCCTGCTCTTCTAAATGACTCCCAAATCTCTCATTTTTTCCACCCAAAAGTTGCTCCAGAGCAAAAGAGGCCCCCGGGAAGCACCAGCACCTGCAAAAACCATTTTTTCCTCCTTGTGCAGGCATGAAAGGGGAAGTCAGAGCCTCTCTCTCACTACAAACCCAATGGATTTATTGAAGATTTGGGTTCCAGGAAGCATCATGAAACCTTTTTTTTTTTGTTTTTAAGGAACACCTTTAATTGTCTACCACTAATTTGCCAGCCAAAAATCAATTGCAGGTGGAGATAACAGCATTTGGCTGCCTAATTAATTGATGAGAACCACAAATCAGGGAGATGGCCAAGCTTCTGTTGCATTTACAGCTTCCCTGCCTCCTTATTTTCCATGTGTGGAGGCACCAAAAATGTGGGAATTTCAGAATTTTGGTTGGTTTTATCATGAGCCTTTTATTAAAACCAGCAAAGAGAGCCCCCCGTGTGGTCACAGAGTTCTTGGGATTATTGAAGCCGGGGAATAATTCACAAATTCCAAGCTGAGGTTTGTGCTGCAGCTCTCTGCACCCAGAGCTCTCAGTGTGGACACGGATCCTCAGTGCTAAAATAACATTTAAATCAAAATTAATACACACAGAGCCCCCAATAAATAAACACCATTGTGGGCCCAAGCTTGGCCTTTCTAAGGCATCAAATCCTAAATGGACCTTCCCTAAGTGGAAGGGACAGGTTGGGAGTGTCCCCCCATCCCAAAATCCATGAGCCCAGATCTGAGGGGACACAAAGAGCCCGAGAACAAAGTGACTCCTGAGCAGGTTCATGATGCATCCATCACATCCTTGGAAACAACAACCCATCCATCCATCCCACCCTAGGGAAATGACAACCCATCACATGCTATGGAAGCAATCCATCCCTCCTATGGACACAATCCATCCATCTATCCCACCCTATGGAAAAAATCCATCCATCCATCCCACCCTATGGAAAAAATCCATCCATCCATCCCACCCTATGGAAAAAAATCACATCCCATGGAAACAATCCATCCATCCCACCCTACGGACACAACCCATCCATCCACGTGTCCCAGCCTATGGGAATGACAATCCATCCATCCCACCCAATGGAAACAACAATCCATCCATCCATCATATCCCATGGAAACAACCCATCCATCCCCGCCTATGGAAACAATCCATCCACCCACCAATCCCACCCTATGGAAACAACCCATCCATCCACATTCATCCCAGCCTATGGACACAACCCATCCATCCATCACATCCTATGGAAACCCTCCATCCATCCACCCATCCCACCCTATGGAAACAATCCATTCCTCCTATGGACACAATCCATCCATCCCATGCTATGGAAACAACCCATCCATCCATCCCATCCTATGGAAATAACCTGGCCAACCATCCATCCATCCCATGCTATGGGAACACTCCATCCACCCATCCCAGCCTATGGAAACCCCATCGCAGCCCCAGACCCGGTGCCCAGCCCGAGGGCCGGCTCCTCCCCGCAGAGCTGATCTCGTTTCCCGAGGAATTTCCGTGCCAATTCCCGGCTCGCTCGGTTCGCAGCGCCACATTGCCACCTGCTGTCCCTGCCGCGTCCCCAAACCCGCCGGGAGCGGAGCCCAGCCAGGCTGGGCTGCTCCGAGCTCAAACGGCACCCCCGAGACGGCACTTGGCACACAAAGGTATTAATTAATTAATAGAGCTACAGGATATGAGCTCCATGCAGCACCAGAGCTGCTCCATCACTCCCCGCTCAGAGGGAAAACCAGGAATGGTTTGGGGTGAGGGAAGGACAGGGAGGGGTCACAGGCAGGGCAGAGTCCACGTGGGGAAGTGAATTTATCACCAGAGTTGGGTGATGAGAGATAAAACTGATAATAATGGAATAAACCTATTCCTCCCTTCTTGCTGGGCAGAGGCATCAGGGAATGGGGGCTGCAGGCAGCTCATCCCAGGCTTGCCCTCCTTCCTCCTCTGGGAGAGAGCTCCTCACTCCTCCCTGCTCCAGTGTTGGGCCTCTTCCCATGGGATCAGAGAGCTGATCCAGGATGAGCTTCCCACGGGATCACCCAGGGCTGATGCAGGGTGAACTCCCAAGGGATCCCAGCCTCTGCCCTGCTGCACTGTGGGATCCTCCCAGGGCAGCAGAAGGATTTGTGCTCCTCCATGGACTGGATTCCAAAGGGATCTCAGCTCCTGCCCCTCCTTCTGGGGCTGCTGCTCCCACAAATCCACAGTCCTCTCTGCAGCTCCACTGTTTTCCCCTCAAAATTCCCAAAACCTTTATGCCAGACACTCAGCCTCATCCAACAACAGGTCCAGCACCACTGGCTCCATGGGACACAAGGGAAGATCCTGGCAGAAAGTCCCCCCACTCCCAAATCCCTGCCCCACAAGGACACAGTCAGATGCAGACTCCCAAAAACCAGCCCAGGATTCAATCCTGGCACATCAGGTGAGCTGTGCATGGCTGCACCGCTGCTCAAACAGCTCCTTCCACTCCAGCAGCTCAGCCCTGCAGCTCAGAACATCTTATTTTACCAGCCACACACCCAACATGAGTTTTTAAGTTCTCCTGGGGTGCTGCCCTGAGTTCTCTGCAGCAGATTCACCTTTCTGCTGACACCCTGCAAGCACAGCCCAGCACCTCCTGCTGCAAACACCCTGCACAGCTCCTCCTGAAAATCCTGCAGGAAAGCCCATCAAACACAGGTTTAAGGTGGGATGAAGCCAGCTGGAACCTGGGTCTTGATGCTTGTGGAGAAAAAATATTCTTGTAAAACCTCACCAAGTCCCTAGGCATGGAAAGTGAAAAACAAAAAATTAAAAATCAATCTAACCTTTTTTTCTTTCCTTAGGAGCACGACAGGAACATGAGGAAAACAAGGCATGGAGGCTGTCCTTGCTAATCCAGGCCTAAGTTGCAGCCTGCTCCACAGACATTAATCCTCCCTGCAGCTCCCAGCACCAGCTCAGGAGGGAGCAGACAGATGGACAATGACTTATCATGGGAGAGGCTTGGATCAGCAAGTTAGAAATTCACATTTCTACAGGAAAAGCAAGTTAGTCATCCAAACAAATGGATATGCCCTGGGGAGATGAAAAATCTGGATAGCAATGGAGCTAAAATAAAACCTTAAGAAAAATAAAGGCTGTAAGTTTGCAGAGGGGAGAAATAAAGTGAATATGAGGAGAAAAGAGCCACACAAAGCACAGACAACTCTGCTAAATGCTCTTTTGTTTTGTGGGGCCACATTTATAACATGAGGAAATAAAGACTGCTCTGACAAGCACTGAGAGGATTTGTCTCTGTAACATCTAGGGCCATATATTTGTGTTTTCCCCAATATTTTACTATTTCCTGGCTCCAAATGCTGCAGAGGAAAACTGAGGCTGCCGAGCTGCCAGCTGGGATAGGATATTCAGGATGAATTCCACCAGTTCAGCATTTTGGATTCAACTGATTCAGCCATCAAAGCAGCAAAGAGCTAAAGGCTTTTCCTTCAGGTATTTCCAGCTGGAAGGTGTTCATATTCATGTTAATAGTTGTGTTAATTAATAGTAGTGAATTGAGTAATTAAAAAATAAATAAATAAATGTTTGCTCTGGCAAGGAGAAAAGTGCACCAGAAATTCCCCCACCGCCCCATGGCTGCTTCCAAGTCAGGGGTAAATCAGTATTTTATCATCTAGAAAAGCTATACTTATATTCATCTTTCATCAGGAAAAAAAAACGAAAAAAACCGAAACAAACAAACAAAAGAAAAAAAAACAATACAAAACAAAAAAACAGAAAAAATCAGCTCTGTGTGGTTTTCTGTTTTCTCCCCTCTCCCAGACATCTACCTGATGCTCAAGCAGACCCCACACCTCAATTCCTTCACAAAGAAAATAAAAATAAAATGTCTTTTCAGATTACCTGTCTCCCATCAAACACTTAAAGCATCAATAAAAAAATTAATCAGAGATATCTGAGTTTTAGGATGACTTTTTCTTCTTTTTCCACTTCTTAAATGAGGCAGAGGCTGGAGAGGCTCAGACTAAAACCAGATTGGTTTAGAGGCTGCAAACCAGAGATTAAACTGGTAAAGATGAGCTAAAACAAAGCCAGTGCATTTTCAGTCCATCCACAGTTTTATCTCATTGAAATAAGATATTTCCTAAAAATGGAATAAAGTATGGAATATCTAGCTGCAGCAAGAGGAGTTTCACACAGAAAATGGAAAATCTCTGCTTGAAAAAGTTCTTATTTACAACCAAAAATAAAGAAAAAAGGCAATTGAAAGAAGTCATTGAAATGAGCCAAGTGATCCAAATTTAGACTTGAAAATAGACCCAAAATAGACTTGAAAATTTTAATATACACATCTAAATCTAGGCAAATCTCTAACAGATTATATTAATAGGAAACCAGACCTCCTAAAACCACCCAGGAGCAAATCCTTCTTGCTTCCACATTAAATCTTTTCCTGGTGCAGACACTCCTGGCCTGAAAGCCTTTCAAGGAATGTGGGTGAAACTGCAGCTTCCATGCAACCATGGCAGAGCCTTTCCTGGGAACAAACCCCAGTGGATCTGCCTGGAGAACACCACAAATATTCCCTACCAAGCAACATTTTACAAGCTACTAGAAAACTAGCAATCCTCACGACATAATCCACTTTAACCCCCATCACAAGGTGGTTTTCCTCCTTTCAAAAGGGAAAATCTTTCAGCAGCCAAGCAGCTGCAAGCAAAGCCACAGAATTCCAAAAAAAAAAAAAAAAGAAACAGAGGCACTTTTCAGCTGAAATGTGGGAATTTGCAATAAGATATTGTATTTGCAACCCTGGTCTGAATCAATGAAATCCACCCATTTTCAGCCAAATCAAAGAAAAGCAGAACCAGGGGCTTACCTGGGACAGGGAATGGAAATCCAGAATAGAAAGAGCAGGAGCTGAGCAAGGATCCAGCCTTTGAGCAGCTCCCTGATCCCAAATAAGGACAGAATTCCCACCTGGCCCCTATAATCCCTGTAATTAACCACCCCCAGCCCTCAGGCTGCACAGGTGGGATTTGTTCTGGAGCAAACACAGCTCAGCTGGGGACATTCCTGATGGCAGCAGTGGCTTGGGGACACCTGGAAAAACCCAGGGCAGGAAGCACAGGGAGACACCAAGTTCTGCTGCTGATGTTCCTCTGGTTCAGAAACACAGTCCTGCCCCTAAAATCACAGAATTAAGTGCTAATCTGTGGAACATTTGATTACAAACATGGAAAACGCCACCAAAAAAGGTGTTTCTATGGCTTTGGAATAATTTTTCATAATTACTGACAAGAGCTGCTGGCCTGATTGGAACCCTGAGCATTTATTTCCACCAGTGTCAAAATGCTTCACTGCAGCCTGAAGAGGGGACAGTTTTACCAAACAAAATATAAGCAGAAGTGAAAGGGAACAAATATTTTGGCTTTTTTTTTTTAGCAGGGCTCCATCATGAGACAAAGCACAACTTCAGTCAATCCATTGTCATTCTGCCACAGTGTGAAAAATGAGGAAAAGCAGCTCAAAAATTAGGGATTTTTTTATTCTTCAATATTTTTAAGGTGGAAACCAGCTTGGATTAAGGTTTTCTGGTCAAATGGGCTCCATGAGGCTTTTTAAACATTCCCACAAAAACTCTGAGCCATCACAACACCTCGAGGGAGTTCCAAAGTCTGTTCTTGGTGCCTCCTCCTTCTCCCAGCAGCCCAAGGATGATCCCACAGAATCAGAGGCTCAGAAATCAGGGGTCTGAGTGGACCAATAAAGTAAAAAATTCATCTCTCAGCTACTTTTGAAAGTTTCATGTTTATTTTTGTTTAAGAACAAGATTTAGGAGGGATTTTTACAATGATCGAATACTCTTTTACACATTTTTTCATATAATTCATGACCAAAACTAAAGCACTACATAATACTGATTCAAGGATAAAAGAGCTTTAAATCTTTTCAGGTGATTTCAAGGAACCTACTGCTCATGTTCCCATCTGGCTGAGCTCTATAAATCAAACCCTGGCATTTTTATCAAAATCAGAGGTGATCAGAACTGATTCCTAGAGGGAGTCTGGGCCATGCAAGGACTGCAGGAGCTGGGAAGGAGTTTCATTCCATGATTTGAATATTCTAATTACAAACTGTGCTGGGAGATGCCCTCCCCAAGCTGGTCCTGTTGGCGCTTGGACAACGGACAAAGGCTGCGTGACCTCTTCAAACTAATCCATACCTTGCAAATATCAACATTTTTGTTAATATCTCACACCTAAACCAAAGTGCTGCCCTTTTCTCCTCTCACACCCAGAGGGAAAAGATGTTCCTCAGGGTTATAAACTCACAGAAGGACCTCAAAACCATCGGGGTAGAGCAGGAACCCCGTGAAGACGCTGTCGTCCTCCGCGCCGGCGTAGAGCCCGTTCCAGTCCTTGCCAACCTCCAGCCACACCTGGTCACCCACCCTGAGCTTGAGGATGGTCAGGAAGGAGGCCTGGTCGATGTCCTGGCCGTAGAGCGTGTCCCTGGCCTTGGCCACCCTCCTGCTGCTGGCCACGAGGCTGAGGCGCGCGGGGCGGCCGCGCACGGTGACGTGGTAGGAGAAGACGTAGGCCCCAGCCACGCTGCAGTTGAACTTGCCCGTGGCGGGGTCGTAGTCGCGGCGCTCGTCGAACCACACGCGGTCAAACCTGATGGGCACGTTGGGAGGAGGGAAGGGCCGCGACAGCCCCGCGCTGAAGGCCGAGCGTGGGGCCTTGGGGACGTCCCCCCGGGCGCCCTTGGCCCCGCGGGAGCCTTTCCTGCCCGGAGCGCCACGGCCGCCCTTGGCGCCAGGCTCGCCCTTGGGCCCGCCGGGGCCTGCCATGCCCACAGGGCCCACGTCCCCTTTGTCACCCTTGTGGCCCGGCTCACCCTTCTCTCCCTGCTTGCCGGCCACCCCCCGCAGGCCCTCAGTGCCCGTGTCCCCTTTGCTGCCCTTCTCGCCCTTGGTGCCCCCTTCCCCTCTGTCCCCCTTGGCGCCTCTGCCCCCTGGCTCCCCACAGTACCCCTTCTCCCCCGTGTCCCCCTTTTCTCCCTTGTCGCCCTGTTCTCCGCCCGCTCCCGGCTCTCCGGGATCCCCCCTGTCCCCTTTGTCTCCTTTGGTGCCGTTGTCACAGGTGTCTCCTTTAGCCCCCTTTTGTCCCTTCAGTCCAGGGAAGCCGTAGCTACCCTTGTTGCCTTTGGCTCCGGCTTCACCTGGGGAGAAAAACAAAGATTAAAACCAATAAAAAAGATTAAAACCAATAAAATTGGATTGCTCTGGAGGTGGAAGGACCATCCAAAGTGCTTGGTCCTTCCATGCTGTTGTAAAACCCAGAGCAGAGGGGAAGGTCAGAGCAATCCTGGATTTTCCAGAGCAATCCTGGATTTTGCACACCTACCTTGCAGCCCAGGTTTCCCTGGATAACCGGGGCTTCCGCTCGCTCCTCGCTCCCCTTGCTCCCCTTTTCCTCCTAGGACATTGCAGCAGTGATTAATTAATTAATTAATTGGCGCTGGTGCGTGCAGCACAGCAAACATCACACCCTGCTGGGACCATGTATCCCTCACTTCATTAATAAAACAGAGGTGAGCAATGTGGGTTTTGAGGAAACACATCCAGGAGGCTCAGCTGGATTCCACAGCCCTGAGCCCCACCTCACTCTGAGATCTCTGCCCCTCTGCCAGGCAGCTGCTGCTGTTTCGTGGAAGGTGGAGAAGGTGACAGCTCTGCATTCCTCATTCCAGCATGGTCAAAAAGCTTTTTCCAGGAGTGAATCGCTGCCGAAGGGGCTGCAGGGCCTGAACAGCCCCACACTCTGCTGCTGGGACCCCAGGTGGTTCACCAGAGGCAGCAGCAGGATCCTGCCAGGATAAAGCTGCTCCAAGCCCCAGATGAAGGGCAGGGTTTCCTTTCAGGAATACTGATGGATAATGATGGCTCAGCATCTCAACTGAAGCTCTTTTGCCTGAAGATTGAAATTGCAATTGAAATGCAGATTTTACACCTGCACACAACTTCTGTGGTGGCTTTTTCCTACTTCTGTCCTTCATCCAAAGCAAACTGAGCCCAGATTTTGAACTCCTGTTCAGAACAAGAATTTTTGAGTGAGATCTTTATGAGCAGCTGCTCCTATTCCACCTGAACAAACACTACCACCACCTGAGTTCCTGTCCCTGCACTGATGCCAGCTAAACCTCTCCAGGGCTCAATCCCTTGCAGAAATCTTCTTTTGCTTTGAAAAAACGGATTTTTTAATAATTTTGTGGTATTTTATGAGAAAAGCAGCATTTTCCATTGGTCTGGTTTACCTCTTTCTCCTTTAGGGCCTTTTGGACCTTGAGGGCCAGGGGATCCTGGCAGCCCTGGCAGCCCAGCATCTCCCTTCTCCCCCTTGGGACCTGTAAAATCAACAAAATTATCTCAGTAACTCCAAGGTTTAACTTCTAAATAACATTTTCATCAACACCTGAGCAGTGTGGCATTGAGGAGTGTAGATTCCATCACCTTGGGAAGAGCTGCTTGTTTTATTTGACATCATCAAATCTCACAGCTTTGCCTTTCACTCTGGGCCACAGTTAAAGACTTTTTAAAAGCAACTTTGAGCTGCCTCAGAGCCACAGGAGCTCAGAGGTTCACAAAATATCAGAAATTAATCTGTCTTTAATATCTGAGGAGCTGCCAGAGCTTTGGAATTGTCCCTTTCCTTAAGGAGAATAAATTCTGCCAATATAGAAGGGGAACCTGGCTGAGAGCTCCACGCTGCAGAAAGGAGGGATTGAAATCTTTCCTTTTTCCATCCCCTTGGGAATCCAGAGATTCCCAGTGCCTGTCTGGCACCTTCAATCACCACAAGGACTTTTCCATCAAGAGAGGAGAGATCAAACTCCCTTTACAGCCACCACAATTTCCATGAGCCAACCGTTCTCAAGCCATGGGAAGTGAAAATTCCTGGAGTGCATTGGATTAAAGGAGAAATATTTCATGATTTTCCCACCTTTCCTCAGATGAATAGTTCCTATCTCCAATATTAGTGCTATTAAATTGAACTTTTCCAGGCTAATGCACTATTCATTAGAGCAGGAGCAGAATTAGGTGCTCTGTGGATGTACATTTTAGCAGTAGAAAGAAGACACAAAGTGTATTTTATTAAATATTTAGGTCCTTTATAGAGAGCTGCTTCTTGTGCCTCATCTATTTATTTTTTAAATTGAACCCAATTTTTTTTTATTTCCTCTTTTGCAATGGGAAAAAACAATTAAAAAATAAAATACAAAGAAACCTTCAGTAAAGATGCAAAACTGCTTGAAGGTAGTTTTAGGGGTCATAAAGCCATGGTTGAAGTGAATGTGGAATTAAAGCTGTGAATCCAAGGGGATCAGGGCAGGGACAGAGAATTGAGGAGCGTGGCCTCCTGCCAGCAGGGCTTTGGGATGGTCCCAAAGGAATTCCCAAACTCACACTGGTGGTTTGTCACTTCCAGGATGTGGCTGACATTCACTTTTCTGCTCTGGATTTACACAAATCAGGATCACATCCCACATTTCACAGAATTCTAGAATAACAGAATATCCTGAGCTGGAAGGGACCCACCAGCCCAGACATCATCCTGCCCAGACACTCCAAAATCCCGCCCTGGGCATCCCTGGCAGCGCTGTCCCAACAGAGCTCCTGGAGCTCTGGCAGCTTTGGGAATGTGCCCATTGCATTCCCTGGGGAGCCTGGGCAGTGCTCAGCACCCTCTGGGGGAAGAACCTTTCCCTGAAATCCAAACACCCACCCCAAACCTGCCCTGGAACAGCTCCAGCCATTCCCTGGCTGCTGTCCCTGTCCTGGGGAGCAGTGATCGGAGCTGCCCCTCAGGAAGAGCTGAAGCAGGAGATTTAGGGGTTAAAGAGAGATTGATTAGGGGCAGCTGTGTATCACTTAATATCTACTACTGTGCTTGCAGAAGTCCGATGAGAGAATGCAAGGCTACTGTGGTAAGAAAGAGAAGAACGCAGGGCTGTTGTGATGAGTTTGGGCCCCTAAGCCAGCCAAAACCACCCAGCATCGTAGCTGCAGATCGCTGAGATCTCCCCCACCGGCTGCACAAACCCTCCCAATGATTTCCCGAGGGAAAAGCCGCTGGATTTGGTGTTTCCAGCCCAGCAGAGAGGGCTCAGCACACCTGGGGGTCCCGGGGGGCCCGGCCAGCCCCGAGGCCCTGCCGTGGGCGGGCAGCAGTCGCAGCAGTTGAAGAAGAACTCGGCCGAGTCCAGCGTGGCGTTCTCCAAGGGGAACAGCGTGGGGAGCTCAGCTCTGCCCGGCTCTGCTGGGAGTGGGATTCTCCCCGGGACAGACGGGGGAGCTGCCGGGGGCTGGGGAGGTCTGGGCTTGGTGTAGAGCACGGCCGGGGTCACCTTCAGCGCCGCCAGCGTGGGGACAGCAGTGAGCACCAGCAGCAGCGGGACGGGCCGCGGGCAGCTCGGCATGGCAGCGGCTGTGGGAGACAGACAGACAGACAGACAGCAAAACCCTCCTGCATCCTCTGCCTCGCCCCTGGACCCTCGGCTCTCTTCACAGAGAGTTTCCCAAGGATTTCTCCTGGGGAAGGCAGTGAGGAGCTCAGAGAAGAAGAGAAAACAATTCTTATCTCTACTGGCTGCTCCCGTTTTTGCACATGTGGAATGTGTTATGGGGATTGTTTGCCAAAGTGACTTGGTTAATTTGGCACCATGAAAGTTGTTTTGAGTGATTAGCCAATCATTCAAAGATGTGGCCTGGCTGTCTCAGACAGGTTTTTCTTTAGTATCTTTTAATATAGTATAGTATAGTATTAGTATAGTACAGTATTAGTATAGTATAGTATCTCTATAGTATAGTTATAGTATTAGTGTAATGCAGTATAGTTTTAATAAAGCAATTGTTCAGCATTCTGAATCATGGAGTCAGGGCACATTATTCCCTGGATGATGATGATGATTATGATAATAATAGTAATAATAAATTAATATTATTATTATATAGCGTAATAATATATAATCATTATATATTGTATTATAATATTAATACCATATTGTAAAATAATAATAATAATAATAATAATAATAATAACACTGGGGGATTGCCTGTTTCTCCTATATTTCCCCAAAGCCAGGACAATGCCAGGGGTGAGGCCCTGGCTCTGCTTTCCCTGACGAGTTGTGGCTGCCCCATGCCAGGAGATGCTCAAGGCCAGGTTGGGTTGAAGGGACCTTAAATCCTGTCCCTGGGACACCTCCCACTGTCCCGGGTGCTTCAAACCCCATCCAGCCTGGCCTTGGGCACTGCCAGGGATCCGGGGGCAGCCACAGCCGCTCTGGGAATCCATCCCAGCCCCTTCCAGGGAGGAATTCCTTCCCTAAATCCCACCCAACCCTGCCCTTCTCCAACTCCAGGCCATTCCCATCACTCCATGCCTTTGGGGAAAAGTTTCTCTCCAGCTCTCTTGTAACCCCCCTTTGGTCCTGGAAGGATATGGAGAGAATTCCATTGTAATTTCAGAGTCCAACACAACTACACACTATAAAGAGCTTTTTCTCTAAAAGAATAAATGGAAACAAAATGAAACCAAGTTTTCCAAACTCAGGTAGCTTGGAATTAAAAGTATCAAGTGTATGAAAATTTTTATATATTTTATTGATATTTTTCCGTTTCTGCCTGATTTCTGGACTTTTTAGTGTAACCTTTCGCATCTGCTCTTTTTATTTTTCAGGTGTTGATTCAGCTGACCCAGGGAGAAAGGACAAAGGCAGAAGGCCCCCATTTTTCCTATAGGCCAGGTGCTGCCTCTCGGGTGACCTGTCACAAAAAGCACCTTTGTTCCTTTTTTAAAGCAGGGTCCCCACCTGTAAATGCAGACAGAACAGAGCCCCTTTCTTGCTGGGGCTGAAACCCAACCTTCCTGAGGAGCCAGAGCATTCCAGAGCATGGGAAACCTCCAGGAGAGACCCCCCCAGCCCTGCCAGCCAGAGGGCAAAAGGACATCCAGCTCCACACCAGGCATTTTTCCATCTTTAACAATTCCGTTTCAGAGGAAAGAGTGATTTTTTAATTTTCTTCCCTCACCTTTTTCAAACAAAATGAAATCATTTAATGGAAATTTGGTTCCTCACATATAACCCCCAGTGCTCACTGCTGGCTGTTGGAATCTGCTGAGAATTTTAGAATTTAGCACTGACCCCCAAGAGAACACTGCTTTTAACCTGAGGCTGTAGAAAAAACTTCCAAAATTAAATGATAAAACTAATATTATAAATGTGTGGTTTAAATAAAAGTGTGTAATATCACATAGTAAAAAAACTTAAATTTTAGAATACAATAATATATACAAAACAAGATAAAAATTTTAAGGCAGAAGCAAATCCTTCTTCTTCACCTTCTTCTTCATTAAAGTAGTATTGTATAATTAAATGTAAAAATCCACATTACAAGCCACAAGTAGTTAGTTATTAAATTAAAAATAAAAATAATTTGTGACGTTTCTTAATTAAACAGTTTATCCTTAAAAACATAAAAACATAAAAATAAAGATACAACTCCATTTTGAATTTGTTAAAGTAAAATACTATAAAACTCACAATTTGTGAAACTATAATATAAATAAAAACTAAAAAACACCTAAATCCAAACAAAAACCACCATCTCACACATTTAATCCCAACCCTAACAAAAAATAAAATAAAACTCAGCAGTTGCCCACTGGGACCCTTCAATCCATAAGGATAAATTATTCCCTTCCCTGTGAGTGAGTTTATTTAGAATGGGATTCCAGGGTCAGATTTTGGTCCAAAACTGGGAATTTTTTCCCTTACCATGAAGAGTTTTCCTGGGAAGTTGGTGTGGAGGGAGATGCTCAGCACAGCCAGAGCCTGCAGCTGCAGCCACAGAGAAAAAGGGGGAAAAAAAGGAGAAAAAGGAAAAAAAGCAGAAAAAGGTTCATCTGCTGCCTGGAAAAAAGGAAAAAAAAACCAATTTCTCCTTTTCAACCTTATCCTCATACAGGAGCATCCTGTACCAGCTGGAGATAAGTAAATAAACCCACTATTTACACACAAAACCCCCCAGGGATTTTAGGGATTTAATAACTTTATGGTGAAATCTTAAATCAGTTCTCAAATCCAAACCACTCTGTAGTTTTCCTGTCACACATCACAAGTCCCAAACCCAGCCAGACTGATTGATTGCTGTCAAACACTGGAAAAACATAATTAATAACCAAATTATACCTCCCCACCCTGAAAAAAATAAATCCTCAGAGCAAGGAATCACTAAATAGATTTTCATTTTAATGGGCAAGACTGTTCCTATATTAATTATTCGTAAATAATTATTTTAGGATTTTTTTTACATGTTAGGGGGTTGGAACGAGATGATCTTTAAGGTCTCTTCCAACCCTAAGCAGTCTGTGATTCTAAATAAATGCACTTAAATGAAACTGAAATTTTGAGCTTCTTCATTACATTAATTCACCACCACTGAGTATAAAATCATTCACTGGAATCCTCCCACTAAAATTATAATACACAGTGAACACAAAATAGGAAGAATTAAACTTTGCTGCAGTGCCATGTACTTCATGAAATTAATCTACATTTAATTGGATCTAAATATCTACTAATTATTAAAATATTTCCAATAATAAGATGGTAATAATACACTTTTTGTGTGTGTATGCTTCCTAAAATTCCAGATATTCCAGTTCACAACAGGAATTTAACCCCAATCCATCAATTTTAAATATCAGGAGGATGATTGCATTTTATCTTATTTCATTATTTCTAGTTCTCAGATGTGTGAGGAAAGAAAAACCCTAATCCCCATGCAGTTATACACTGATTATAGACAGGAAATTTTCTGCAGACAAATCCTATTATTTTAAATTCTACCACTCCCTCCTACCTTATAAATGCCCCTGCTCCCAGGAGGACCCCTCCTCCATGGCACCTGCAAAAAAGGGAATTTATTTTGGGAGAGAATCAGATTTATTTGGTCCCAGCTGCTGCTGTGGCCAATGAGAGCCTGCAGGGGGGACAGAGGGGATTGGCAAAGTCCCTGCAAGGGGCATGGGGACACTGAAATCCCAGAAATCCAAACCTTCATTGAAACCCTGGCATTGGCAAAGTCCCCTGCAAGGAGTGAGGGGACACTGAAATCCCAGAAATCCAAACCTTCATTGAAACCCTGGGACTGGCAAAATCCCCTGCAAGGAGTGAGGGGACAGTGAAATCCCAGAAATCCAAACCTGGGATTGGCAAAGTCCCTGGAAGGAGCTGGGGACACTGAAAATCCCAGAAATCCAAACCTTCATTGAAACCCTGGGACTGGCAAAATCCCCTATAAGGAACACAGGGACACTGAAATCTCAGAAATCCAACCCTGGCATTGGCAAAATCCCTGCAAGCAGTGAGGTGAAATCCCAGAAATCCAACCCTTCCCTCAAACTCTGGGATTGGCAAAATCCCCTGTATTTTTTTGATTTTTTGGCAAAATCCCCTGTGTATTATTACCATCTTATCATGGGAAATACATTAATAATTAGTAGATATTTCAATCCAATTAAATGTAGATTAATTTTATGAAGTACATGGCACTGCAGCAAAGTTTAATTCTTCCTATTTTGTGTTCACTGTGTATTATAATTTTAGTGGGATGATTCCAATGAATGATTTTATACTTATAAGGAGCAAGGGAACAATGAAATCCCAGAAATCCAACCCTTCCTTCACACCCTGGGATTGGCAAAATTCCCTGCAAGGAGCAAGGTGAAATCCCAGAAATCCAACCTTCCCTCAAACCCTGGGATGCTGCTGGGGTCCTTTGCCTCTACCCCAAAGATTTTTAGGGGATTTTAGGGATGCTCCTCCTTCATCTCATTGGGTACCACCAGACTCAGCAGGAATTTGTCTGGACAGTTTTGAGGAGAGTTTTGACATTTGAGGACCCAAAGGAGAAGGAATTTGTCAATTTATTTTTGCAAGGTCCATTTATTTCTGCAGTGGGATTTGTCCATTTATTTCTGCAAGGTCCAGGTTTCCCTCTGTACTTAAAATGCAGATTTTTGGCATCACAATCCCTTTCCTGAGCTGGGAGTGTGGAAGGGGGTAAAGGAAAAATAAAAAAGCTCTATGGGATCATGAGAGCAATGTATGTTAAATTCCCTTTGGATGGTAATTTGGTTTTTTCCCCCAAATGATCAAATTGTGAATCAAATGAGAGAAATAAAACCTGAAAATGAGCGAGAAAATAATCCTTGGGTTTTGCCATTATAGTTGTTCTGTTCTCAGCTTAAATTTGGGTGTAGAGGGGATTCATTTGTGATGAGAACTTTAAATGCTGCATGGGGTAAAAATTATTTCATTTATATAGAAAAAGAGCTATGTTTCATGTAGGATTTTAAATGCTTGACTAAAGAAAATACACAGAAAAATAGAAAATACATACTAGAGAAAATATCCCCCTCCACAGGGATTTCCTTTGGATTCAGAGGAATAAAATAATCTCCCTGTAAATTCAGTCTTGTTACATTTTCTTTTACTAAAATTCAGATATCAGGGGGAAGATGAGATGGGGAAAACCTGCACCAGTCTGTGCCAGTGCATCCCACAAACCCTGCACCAAATGTTGGTCCAAATCCCCTAAATCTGCAGTTGCACCTAAATAGGGATTTACTGCCCTTTACATTTACTGGCTAGGAGCTCCAAAAGCTTCTATTTCCCAAAAATAACCATTTGGGGAGTTATTTGAGAACCTCCTGGAGTCAATCCCTCTGAGAGTCCCGAAATGCAGATTTAGAGCAGCAGAAACACGCAGTTATTTATGGGAGACACCAGAATTACAGCTCAGGAACTATTCTGGGCTGGGTTTTAGAGCCTTTTGGGATGTAAAACATATTCCCCCAGGTGTTATCCCAATCCCTGCACCAGGATTTCCTTTGTGGGGAGCTCTGGGCTGAGAAAAGCATCCATTGTCTCCTCTGGAAACTGGAGACAGCCAAAGGGAAAAGGGATAAAATTCCTTGGCTGTCCTTTTCACCTGGGTGTCCCTTTGTAAGGCAGCCCCAGGATGTCATGGACACCTTTTTTTCCCAGGAAATGTTGTTTTCCTTGTGTGTTTGGGAAACAAAACCATCCTCAAGAGCTCTTTTTGGGATTGTTGCCCTCCTTGTGGCCAGTGCCAGATTTCAGGGAAAATGAGTGGCTGGAAATGAGGGGGGCAGGAATTCCAGGCTGGAGGTTCCTTTGGGGCAGGGCTGTCATTCCCAGCCCCAGCAAAGCCTCAGGAATCATCATTTAATCCTGGCAAATCCATCCAGCACCCAGCTCCCCACGTTAATCAGCATTTTATTATGAGACAAAGGGCTTGGAGATTTAATTCAGGAGAGGATCCTGTGGCACAGAGTCCCTTTGCAGGTGATTTCACCTGGGCAGGTGGTGCAACGCTCCTTGGGAAGAAGGAAATGGAAAGCTCTGGTTTCCTTTCACCCAAATTCTTCTTGGCTCTGGCAAATCTGGGCTGTGTAATAAAATCCAGGGTTCCAGCACAGGGCAGAGTGCTGCAGCACCTTCAAATCACAGCAGGAAGCAAAAATCTGGGAATAAAATTGTCTCTGTGTGCTGGACTCAAAGAATTCAGGGAGGTTATGGTATTCAGGGAATTAAAAAGCAAAGGAGAGTGAGAATTTTAATTTTTTTCTGATCTACAAACTTGCTGCAAGGGCTTTGGATCTGCACTAAAATCAGAGGGAAGATTCCCACTGATTTCTTTGGAAGAGATTCCTAAAACTCTCCACCTCCTCTGCAACTCACCCAGAAACAGCAGAGGCAGCAAAATACCTCCAAAAAAATAAACAGGGGGATGTAAAACAGCAATAAATTATAAATAATTGTAAAATATTTTGTATTTTTAGATCTCCTGACTCAAATCATATCCTGAGTTGGAGGACATCATTAAAGTCCAACTGCTGGCTCTGCACAGGACATCCCACCAGGAATCCCACCAGGATTAGGGCAGGAGCAGGGTGACTTCATTTCCTGTTCTTATTTTTCATTTCCAGCTCTCATTTTTCCCTTGGAAAGGGAGAAGGAACAAAAAGTGCAGAGGTGGGAAGGGTTCCTTTGGTTCCATGGAGGTGGCAGCTGTGCCAGATGTCACCCGGTGCTGGAACTGGGGACAACAGAATTGGGGTTCCAGGCTGGCAGGTGGAGCTGGGGAGGAGCAGGGATGGGAGGGCAGGAGTGGGATGGAGAAGGAAAACCCAGGAGCTTTTGGAAACATGGAAATCGCTGCTCCAGGTGAGGCTCGGCACAAGAGGGAGCTCCAGGAGCTCCCAACAGCCCGGCCAGGGACGAAGCACAAAAACCAGGGAATATCCCGGTTGGAATGGCCCCACAGTCCAGTTCCTGGGCAGGACACCCCAACAATCCCACGCTGTCCAACATCCCCGCCCTAAGAATTAATGATCCCACACACCCTGAGCCATCCTGATCCATCCAGGACAAGCACAAAGCTCCAAACCGAACATTTTCCTGGGATAACTTCCCAAAATGGAATTTTTGAACACAAAAATGAAGTTTCTGAGAGACCTGCACTGCTCAAGTCTGTTTGCATTGGGAGCAGTAACCTATATAGGGGAAAACAAACAAAAAATAAAACCCAGATATGGGAAGAATTCCTCATTTTAAGGAAATTTCCCATGGATAACTGGTATTAGAATGAGTGGGATTGCTCTCAAAGCTGGGCCTTCTCCAGGTGAAAATCTTCTCCAGCCCCAGGGTGGGATGTGTTCAATGGGTGATTCCTCCCAGAGCACCCCGAACTCAGCTGCCTTCTCCAGAGGGAAACCTGAACCTCCCAAAGCAGCTGGATTTTCCTCTGGAACGCTCAGGAAGCAGTGATGGGAGCAACCCAGGCGTGTCCTGGGTGGGGATCCCCACCTGGATCCTGTAGCCGTGATATTTTCTGAAAAACCCCTTTGTCAGGATTTTCCTCCTGAGAAGCTGAGAGGCCTCAGGAACAAAATGTAACCAATGGTTATCTGCTGCTGTGGAATGCAACAGGTGCATCTGTGATTGGTCTCATGTGGTTGTTTCTAATTAATGGCCAATCACAGCCCAGCTGTCTCAGACTCTCTGGTCAGTCACAAGATTTTATTATCATTCCTTTCTATTCCTTACTAGCCTTCTGATGAAATCCTTTCTTCTATTCTTTTAGTACAGTTCTAATATATAATCTTCTTTTAATATAATATATATAATAAAATAATAAATCAGCCTTCTGAAACATGGAGTCAAGATTCTCATCTCTCCCCTCGTCCTGGGACCCCTGTGAGCACCACCACAGGCCTGCCAGCAGCAGGGCACAGGGACAGATCCCTTCCCTGGAGGTGACCCAACCCCAGGCATTCCTGAGCTGGGCACAGCCTGGGCACAGAGGACACCTCAGGGAAGCACAAACCCAATGGAGCAGCTCAGAGCTGGGCTTTGGGCAGGGATTGGCCCCTCCAAAGACACCTGGCTGTGTAACACCAGACCAAGCAGAGAGGATTGCTTGCAGAGAAAATCCACCAGCCACATCTGGCAAGCGGGGGATGATTCAGCAGCAAAAGCAGCTGCAGTCAGCAAGAGAGTTGTCCTCTAGGAACAGTGTTTACATCAAGAAAATTAAATAAGTGGGAAGAGGGAAGGAAAGCACCCACGGGCTCCCCTGGCAGCAGTGCCCACCACAGTCAGCCTTCCCCAGGGAAGGTCTCCCTCCAGCCTCAGAGCCTCTGCTGGGGCTCCCAGCAGGGACTGGGCTCAGCCTGTCACTCACATCACCCAAACCTCAGATCACACACAGACTTTGTGCCCTGGCACACACACACACACACACACAGGTAACACCAAACACAGCCAAGGGTCAGCCTTGGAGCACCCTGGGACAGGGGGAGGCATCCTGCCCATGGCAGGGTGGGATCAGAGGAGCTTTAGGGTCCTTCCAACCCAACCATTCCAACACCTGGTGCACAGCACAGCAGCTCCAGGGACATCCTCTGCCTGCACATTTGCTCTTCCAGTCTGGATCCATGAAACAGCAGAGGTTGTTATCACCAGAGACTGCTCTTAAAACAAGGGAAAAGGGCAGACAAGGAAACACAATATGCCTTTGCCATTAATTGCAAAGTGTGCACACAGCAAGAGGGAAGTTCCACACACAGGTCAACAGCAGCCATAAAACACAGAGACACTGCCACCCTACACCATCCTACCAAGGACAAACCTTTTATCCCTTGTCTCTGTTAATCCCCCAACACAACTCTACACCAGCAGGGTTTTAGCCAAGACCCAAGTCTGCAATATCCCTTCCTTTTCCAAGAAATACTTCTCCTATTCTGCCTCAAGTCTTTTAGAGGGAGATTTTTCTGGGTAAGAGAAAGTTTCCAAGTCTGAGGAAAGGGCTGCTGTAAAGATCCCCAGGAGTGAGGCTCCTGCAGTGGCCCCAGGGTCACCCCTGCCCTCCTGGACCCCCTGGGCTCGTGCCTTGGCAGAGGTTCTCCTGCCCAGCCTGGCCCAGGGATGCTCATATTGCACTCCTTCCAAAACAGCTCTGATAACAGGCAGGCCTTAAAGCAGAAGATGCACTTGAAGATTAAGCCTCACATACACGTGAGTCAGTTTATGGACCAACGGCCCCCCAGGAAAGGGTGCAGAATTCTGCAGAGGTTCTTGCTATTCCCACAGCACACACAGCACCAAGGCCAGGGCTGCAGCACCTCTGTCCTGGGAGAGGTGGGCTGGGAACACCTTGGAAAAGCTGAACCCTCTTGCACACAGCTGCCAATGCTGGGTTTGATTTCCCTGCCCTCAGCCCCTCTCTCAGATGTGTTTGCACCGTGCCCAGGCTGTGGCTGCCTCACACACCCAGCCCTGGGCCAGGGGGGCACCAGGGGACAGCACAGTGCCACTGCCAGGGTGGCAGCATCCAGCACACAGCTCTGGGAGGGAGCTCTGCCCAGCACAGGGCAGGCAGGATCTGCAGGCACACACATCGCCCTGCCGCAGACATCTCTTCATGAAAATCCTTTCCTTGGGATTTTTCCTCCTGAGAAGCTGAGAGGCCTCAGGAACAAAATGTAAACATTGATTATCTGCTGCTGTGGAATGCAACAGGTGCATCTGTGATTGGCCCATCTTAGATGCTTATAATTAATGGCCAATCACAGCCCAGCTGGCTCAGACAGACTCCAAGACAGAGCCTTTGTTATCATTCTTTCCTTTCTATTCTATTCTTAGCTAGCCTTCTGATGAAAACCTTTTCTTCTATTCTTTTAGTATAGTTTTAATGTAATATATATCATAAATTAATAAATCAGCCTTCTGAAACATGGAGTCAGATCTCTGTCTCTTCCTTCAATATAAGACCCCTGTGAACACCATCACATCACCCAGCACGGGCCAGACAATAAAACACCAATAAATCAGTGTATTTTTATGCCCACACACTGTTTGTCCTGTTGTTAACACACTCTGGAGGAAACAGCCCCAAACCCAGAGAGTCTCTCGTGAAATAAAAAGCTTCCTTCACTTTCCAGCATTAGTCACTGACAACGGGTGGGAAATCAGAGGGAAGAAACATTGCTGGGAGGTGAAGGGGCTGTGGCCCATGGACACGTGTGGGAACAGGCTGGGTTACAAAACTCCCAGAATTGGGACCAGTGACTAACTGGAGACAAATCCCTGCCCTGCAGCACTGCCAGGCTTCAACATCTCTCTCTCACTAATTATTCCCTTTTGATAGGATTTCCAGAGCCAAAATATCCTCCCAGGCAGTTTCAGAAATGATGTGTATAGAAAATATATATATAGAGATAGTACAAAACTTACAGACCTTGATGTCTTGTACTTAGTTTTCTAAACTCCTACTGTGGATGATCAAATATCCTGAACAAAACCAGATTGTACAACTTTTTTAGCAGAAGCTACTGCTGCTTCATTCCTGCAGGATAATTGCTGTCTGGAACCTTAAAGAAGACCTTTGCAAGCTATTATTGAAAAATTCCAACATGCATCTGTAAGTAATCCAAAAAGATAAATTTTATGAGAGCAGTTACAACTCATGACTACTTTGACACTTGCACTACGCTCAATTACGAACTTGATATTTAAGATAATTCATCAAAGAACCAGTTATTTCCTTTGCTGAGACATTTCACCAAATGCATGCTTTGTTTTGCAGAGGAAATGGTTTTACAGGGATGATTAAGAGCTCCAAGATGTTGGAGGGTGTGGCAGAGGAACACAGGGCCCAGGAGGCAGCTCCCTGCTCCCCTGGAGCCCAGAGATGAGCTGGGGTCACCCACTTACAGCCACTGCTGGCTCCTGGCTCCATGTCCCAGCTTCTCATGGACCAAAGCCTGGGCAGGAGCAGCAATGCAGGTGCTGCACCTGCTCCTGCCCCCTCCAAATCCAGTCCTGCCACTGCCACACACCCCAGTGCTGGAGCTGTGCATCGTGCAAACGTCAGCTGTGGATTCTCCTCATCAGAAATCCTTTGAAAGACACCATCTGGAGCCTCAAACACTCCTACAGCCACGGACAGCCACAATCTGGAGCCTCAACCACCTCCACAACCACTGATGGCCATCACTGAGAGCCTAAAATGCTCCTACAGCCACCAAGAGCCACCATCCAGAGCCTGAAACACCCCTCAGACACATCCAGAGCCTGAAACAGTCCTACAGCCACTCTTCATCATCTGATGCACTTTCTGCTTGTGCACAGACAAATCATGAAGAATTCAACCCATCAGTTTTCCAACCTAAGCCTAAACAAACTTTGCACACATGACGTGCAAAGAGCAAATGGGTATGTGAGTGGTTTGGGATGACACTGGGCTGTGGGAAAAGGAAAGGAAAAGGAAGTAGCTGGGGTTGGAAGGGGAACTACAAAAAGATGATGTTGCATAATTTCATTTTTATTTCCTCATTTCAGAGGTCACGCTGTTGCCCATGGTGCTCATTAACCTCCACAAGACATGGACTATGATTTCCTAAGGCACTTGCTTCATTTTAAGTTTCATTCACTTTCCTTTAAAATCCAAAATGGCCCAACCTAAGCTGCATCCCTTGGAAGCTGCACAGTGTTCAGAATCGTTCCTAAAATCCTTCAAATTCCAGCACTGGCGTGTGATTCTGCCTGATGGCTAAAACCTAGAGGAAAGGATTGCCCAGCTGCTCAGAGGAAAGAGAGGTTTAAGGAAAGCTGGAGAGCAGGAGGCCAGCAGCCCTGCTTTGCAGAGAGGGGGATCTCCACGCAAGGAGGATTTCAGCTCCAAGCCCTGGCGTGGAAGATTCCACCTCACACTCCCTTCCCTGGTGCTGGGACCTTCCCTCCCAGCCAGAGTTTCCATTTGGACTCTCAGGATGGGCCAGTCCTGCCAGAATTCCCTGCTCTCCCTGGGGGAGAGGGGTGTTTGCAAGGTCCAGAGCAATGGGAGGAAATGCTGCAGTGTTATGCAATTTCCTTGTGATTCATTTTCAGAAATCCTCAAAACAGCCAGGAATGAGTCTCTCAACTTTCAGCTCAAGAGATGCACAAGCCCAAGGGTATAAATAGATATGACATTCCCTCAGAACTGGTAGCCCAAGTGGCTTCCCAGCCATGCTGGGACAGCCTGGGGAGCCTCGGGCAGCAGGAGCACAGACATTGCACACGAGGGTTTTGCAACCCTTTTATAAGGGCAAATGGGCTGGAGAGCAGAGTTCCAGCTGGAGCCTGGCCACCCTGGCTGCCTGGGCTGCTGCTGGGTGTCTGCAGCACCCCGAGCACCCCAGAGAGCCCTGCCCGAGCAGGGAAAGCTGGGGATCCCACACATCCCTCTCCACACCCCAGCTGCCCTGCAACAGAAGGAACAAGCCTTTCCTCTTGATGCCTTCCTCACCAGGACACCAGGGATGCTCCTGATCGTGCCCCCACAGCCCCCAGCCCGTCCTGCAGGGCCCTCCATGGGCACAGGGGTGGCCAGAGCAGGGCTGGAGCTCTGGCACCAGAGATCCCCCAGAGATGGCACAGGCCTGGGCCAGGGGGCACCCTGTACCCTGTCCCTGCAGCAGCAGGAAGGGCTCAGAGGAAGAATGGAGAGAAGGAAGAAGAGAAAAGGGAGATGGACCCTCCAGACCTGCCCCTGAGCTCAGCACTGGGAGCTGCTTCACTGGGACACAGCCCTGGAGCAGCATCCCAGCAAAGCTCATGTACAAAAAGCCTGTTTCCTTGTTAAAAGCAGGACACCTGGCAACCTTGATGAAATCAGCCCTTGTTTCTGGCTCTGCCTTATCAACCCTGTTCTATTTCTGTCTGAGAGCCAGGTTTTCATACTACAAGCAGGATTTTCAGAGCTAGACTACACTGTGTTGTGGTTAGAAATAACCTGCCCTGCTCTGAGCCAGAAGGATATAGATAGGAGTATGATCTCTCCCAGCCCACATCCCTGCAAACCTCTCTGCAGCAGGAGGGGAGGGAAAATTATGCCTTACTTTCCCAAGTGGAGAACTTGGCAGGGCAGCAGAAACCCACTGTGAAATGCTGGTTTATGTCATGCAGACGAAGCTGTTCATTTGGAAGAGGGTGGCCAGGGACCCTGGCAGCTCCTTCCTTCCTTCCTTCCTTTCCTCCCAACCTACTGTTCATCACAGTCAGAGCCATCTCCCACCTCGTGTCCCCCTTTCTCTCTCCTGCTCCTTCCTTCCAACACAAATTCCAGCTTCAAACTTATACCCTGGGCCTGATCAAAGGACAGAAAACAGAAATCTATCACAAACACAGCATCTGGGGGGCTTGAATCCCCTACATGGGTCTTGCTCCTCTGCCTCTTGGAGCTAGCTAAAGGATGGTTCTAATTAACAGCAAGCCCACATTTTATTACAAGTGCAGGCATTCCCAAGGGCCCCTGGAGCCGAGGCCAGCCGGGCTCCCCGCCAGCCAGCTGGGCTGCTGAGCTCAGCGCAGTTATATAACCCTGTTTGTCACCCAAGGAAACAATCACCTGGGTCAGGACTGGGGGAAAACCACCTGGGTCAAACTGCCAGCTTGCCGTGGCTCACCCAGAGCAGGGAATGCAGCAGCAGCCACGCTGGGGCTGTGTGGGAGCGAGGGGAGCCGAGCGTGTCAGATGCGCGGCAGCCTCGGAATAACACAGCTAAAGGTCAACTGCTCCAGCAAAATGCATTTCTGGAATAACTAAAGCGCCTAAAGTTTCCCAGAGCAGCATTTCTAAGCGGGTCCAGTGAAGCAGACGTGTTGGGACCACTCAAATAACTGATTAAAAGTGAAAACTTGCACTGCTCGAAGCTTCCCCCAAGTTTTCTGGGATGCTTGAGCAACAACTTGCACATCCTCCTCCGGCAGCTCTGCCTGGAGCCCGGCCAGCACACACGCCCTTCCTCCTCCCAACGTCTGCTGACGAACACGGGCTCTCAACACATCAAAACCAGCCTAATTTTAAATGACAGTGTCATCTTTATTTTTAAAATAACTGTAACACAGCCGTGCCTGGCGGTCCTCCTCTGTGAAAGAGGATTGACACTGCCCGGGTGCTCCGAACAAGGGCGGTGGCTCCGTGCCAGGACTGGCTCAGGCACCACTGCCTGGAGCTTTAAGGACTGGGACATCCCTGAGCTCAGACCCCTTTCAATCCCCCTTTTGCACCTGGGGACACGTGGAGCAGCACAGAGCCTGAGCTCTGGGGGAAGCAGCAGAAAGGGGACACGGTCCCATCCCTCCTCTCCCACAGAGACTTCTCTAAGCCCGGGGTGGCTGCAGAGGTTTCTTGGCAATCCTGGGATGTGGCACAAGGTTCTTCCCTGGACCTGGGAGCCAGCCCAATGGGGCTTTAAAGGCTCCTGGTGTCCCTTTCCAAAACTGCAGCAGCACATTTATCCCTCTCCAGACAGGACCAGAAATTCCACAACACTCACAACCTCCCTGGGAAACCCTCAGCCCTGCCTGGCCCACCCCAGGGGCTGCCAGCACTCCCCACCACCATTTCCACCATCCAACAGACACTGGTGAGAGACAGCATGAGACACATCCACCCTGCCATGGTCTGAGCCTGCTCCTGATCCAGGGCTGCTCCTGACCCCAGTCCTGATGCCAGCCCTGCTCCTGATCCTGCAGAGCCCAGCTCCACACATGGATCTGCCAGGAGTGACAAACCCAGGGTGAACACAGAAATAAAATTATCAAAACAACAGAGTGCAAAGACCTTCTTCTGGGGCTGCAGCTGGGAGAAGAAAAGCCCCTGGGTGAGGGATGGTGGTGGGGCTGCAGCAGGACAGTAAATCACTGCTTAAAACCAAATGTAAGACCCAATAAAGGAGGAAATAATGGAAGAGGCTGGCTTTGTGAGTCACTGTAGCATGAACCATTTACTTTAATTTTTAATTTAAAGTAGGAAACAATACTCTAATAGTCTATTTAAATTGGCAGGGAAATTTGTTCTCCCAACATGGAGCTATTCCCTGAATTTCTACATGTTTGTTGAATTGCCTGATCAAATAACTCAAAGCAGAGGTGATAAAGAGAGGAAAGTGAGTGTGCTCTCTTTGGTCTGTCACTCCAGCTCAGGCTCTGTGTCTCCCTGCTGAGGCTGCCAGCATGGCTGCAGGCTGGACAGCACGTTCCCACCAAACCATGACACGAAATCACTGGATGCAAGCACCCTGCTCCCTGCCCTGAGGCTGGCTCACCTCTCTGGGCCCAGGCTCACAAACAAGTTGCTGCAAGCAGCTGCTCCATCCTGTTCCACATCTGTGCTGCAATCCAGGTTCGATTATCCCCGTGGCCCAGGCACTCACAGACCCAACCCACCCCTCAGCACCACGCTCATCCCCAGCCTGAGCCCAAAACCCACCTGAACACGCCTGCAGCAGAGCTGGTGGCTGTCCCATGCAGGAGATGTGTGCTGTGCCATGTCCTGTGGAGCAGGACCCACAGCCACATCCCCAGCCCTGACCCCTGCGAGCTCCTCTCGGGGTTGTCAGCAGTGACAGAGGGAGATAAGTGGCTGTCACTGGGTCCCCACCAGAGGCAACATCTCCCAAAGGGACAGCAAAGCCCAGCTGGTGTCCTGGGACCAGCCAGCCCAGCATCCAGGCAAAGCCAAACTTCCACAGCCAATTTCTGCAGCACAGGCCCCAAGGAAGAGCACGGAATGCATTACAGACACGGTGAGGTATTCACACCAGAGACAGGAGCTCTGCTCTGCTCCTGGACACCCTGACAGCACAGCTGCAACAAGAGGTCACCAACTTGCCAGAACTGGGTGGGACAGCACTTTTAGGTGTGTAAAAGCAATCCAGAGGGCTCTTTTCTCTTTTAAAAATTATCTATAACGCTTCTCTAAGTATTTTTCTCTGAAACAGCTTCTTAAGCAGAGGACAAACCCCGGCAGCCACAGGGACTCCAGCCACTGAAGCAGCAGTTGCTGGAACCAGGAATAAAAGCCTGAAGTCAAGGCTTAAGACCTCACTGGCTTAAGTGCTTTAGAAGCAAAATAAAAGCTAACAAACTCCATGTAAAGTTACTGCTATTACAGGCTTAAAGGGTTACCAAACAGGAGAGGGAGAAGGAGGGAGCAGCAGCAAGAGCACATGATCTGGGAATAACACCGAACATGACATGGAGTGTGCTTCTCTGAGGATCCTCTGCTACCACCTTGCCCCCAAAAAGGACAGAGAATTTTTTGGGGCAATAATCTTGAGCTGTGGGTTTCCAAAAAGCCAAGCAGGGGCTGCCCTGGCCCAGTTTGGGTCCCAGTGGGACTCACCATCACCACAGCTCCCTGCACTGGGGGTGGCACCGATGCCCCCAGAGCACGGAGAGACTGAGTCCCAGTTCAGGGAAAGTTCACTGGGTTGTCTGGGCTGGGCAGCAGAGTGGAGGCAAAGAGAAGCAGCAAACAATAGAAACTTAGACATAGGAGTGGGCAGAGTGGGGAAAAAATGTTCTGTTCACTAAAGAGAGAGGGAATGGAGAAGCAGCAACAGGAATGACTCAGGTCATAGAGAACAACAAAAGAAATCTGCTGTAAGCAAACAAACCCAGGCAGGATGAAGGCCATGAAAACCTGCAAGAGAGACTACACAAAAAAAACATATTTTCCAGAAAGCTGACGAAAACACGTCTGTGGGATTGAGAGCATAATCAAAGCTGAGCACGAAAAGGGCTGTGAGGAGAGGCAGAGCAGAGGCAGGCAGGGAGCAGCCCCTGGGAGAGCAGAGCAGGGAACACAGCGATCGCGCCGCACTCGCCCACGGGCTCCCCGTGCACAGAGCTCAGGCTGCAGACACTGTCTGTGCCCAGAGATGCTCTGGGTGAGGTTTCTTCTACCATCTCTGAGAACTGAGATGGAATGGATTCACAGGATAGAGCAGATCTGCAGCTCCAGGAGTCCCAGGGCAGTACAAGGGGTTGGGAGGTGAGCAGTGGGTGCCTGTCCTTCCCCCTGCAGCCACACTGGGACTGAAGTCCTTCAAGCGAATTTATTTTTTGAATGAGCCAAAATAACAGGAATGTCGAGGTTGAAAGCACTGGAGTGAGTTCAAAGGACAGCGTTTCCACTGGGAAATAAATCTCTCACCATTTTGTATAATTAGACAAGGAAAACGAAAAACTATTTCAGAAAGAATTCCCAGAAGCAATATCCAAGGAGGGAGTGAGAGGTGTGCTGGGCAGGAATGTGGGGCTGGGCTCTGCTGTCACTGCCACAGGAACATGGGTGGCATCTCCAGCAGCAGGGCTGGAGGAGCTCCAGGTCCACTGACAGGTGTGCCAGGACCACTGATAGGTGTGCCACCAGGACCACTGACAGGTGTGCCAGGACCACTGACAGGTGTGCCAGGACCACTGACAGGTCTGCCACCAGGACCACTGACAGGTGTGCCACCAGGACCACTGACAGGTGTGCCACCAGGACCACTGGGACAGGGGCAGGGCATGGGGAGCTCCAGAGGCACATCCAGAGTGGCGCCCAGCCCATGTGGAGGAGCCAGCAGACCCCGAGGGGACACACTGCAGGACGGGGAGGCAGAGAACAGAGGAGGGACACGGGAGGGACACGGGAGGTTTGGGCTGTGAGTTTGGGGACACCGCCGGGCATTGGGCGCTGTCCCCACTCCGAGCAGCCCCTCAGCCCCTGGGTGCGGGCCGGGGTCCCATTGCTGCCCGGGGCTGGGGCGCGGTGCCACCCCGGGCACAGGTGCCGAGAGCGGCCGGTCTCAGCTGCCATCTAGTGGGGAGCGGCCACGGCTCCGGCACCGCTGGGGAAAAGCCCTCCCAGCCCTTCATCCCCACCTTGTCCCCAGCCCAGAGCCCCAGTGCCACCTCCAGCCCTTCCTTGGGCACTCCAGGGATGGGGATCCA
>JAWWEY010000013.1:1869952-1898071 GCA_035582745.1 Loriotus luctuosus | reverse complement strand
AATTGATAGAATCACAAAGCCTTTCTTTTTAAATGCCTATTTCCCCAATTTCCACAGGGAATAGGATAGGAAAACACGCTTGGGATGTGGCAATTGATAGAATCACAAAGCCTGTCTTTTTAAATGCCTATTTCCCCAATTTCCACAGGGAATAGGATAGGAAAACACACTTGGAATATGGGAATTGATAGAATCACAAAGCCTTTCTTTTTAAATGCCTATTTCCCCAATTTCCACAGGGAATAGGATAGGAAAACACACTTGGAATGTGGGAATTGGTAGAATCACAGGAAGGTTTGGGTTGGAAGGGAGTTGAATCATCCAGTCCCACACCTGCCATGGGCAGGGACACCTTCCACTATCACAGCTTGCTCCAGCCTGGCCTTGGACACTTGCAGGGATGGATCAGCTTTTCTGGGAAGTGGGAATGCCCAGCTGATGCAGCTCCAATAGCTGAGCAGCAGCTGCAGAACCCATCCATCCCCTCTGGTCCGGGGGAGCTGGTGGCACGGACACCTCAGAGAAGGAGTTTGTGTGGTGTTTCCATGGGACACTCCCGCTGTAATCCCGATTTCCCTGTCCTTCCAGGCACTCCCCGAGCCCCCTGGAGCTGAAGATGGACGTGAAGAGGGTGAAGGACTACCTGTACTGGCTGTACTACCAGTACCAGCTGGTGACGTGCAGCTACGTGCTGGAGCCCTGGGAGCAGTCCATGTTCCACACCATCACGGTCACCGTGCTGGCCATGGTGGTGTACACCGCCTACGTCTTCGTGCCCATCCACGTCCGCCTGGCCCTGCAGTTCTTCTCCCAGATCTTTGGCTCCCAGCCCGAGGGGGCTGTGCTGAACTGAGCCGGGCCCAGCAGGGCCCAGCAGCTCTGTGGAATGGGTCACAAATGGCTCCTGCTGAGGAAAACCCTGCCGGTTTCACCTCCGGGCATGGAGAGCGGAGTGCGGCGCCAAGCCCTCTGCCATGGACACTCTGGGAATGGCACACAGCTCCTGGGATGGCACAGGACCCACGCAGCTCCCAGCACCAAACCCCATCTCCTGTTCCATCCTTGCTCAGCCATTCTCTTTCCCAGTGCTGCTTTAGGATCTGCTGCTTGGAGGGACAGCAAAGTTCTGCTGCCCCAAACTCACTGTGAGCACCACGCTGCAGGGCTGTGATGTGACCAAGCCTCTTGGTTCTGGCATTTCAGGCAGCACAGGTGTAGAAGAAAATGGGGCACTGGGAGGTTTTCCAGCAGGGAATCTGCTGAATTCCCTATGGACTGATCTGCTTGGAGTGTCCTTAAACCCCAAAATAACAGAATCCCTCTGTAAAGCCGTGAACACTTTCTTATCATTCTGTTTTCTCTAAACAGATGCTTTTAGCCTGCATTTAAAGATTGTTTCAAATGCCAAAAAGCACATTTAACAATGTGGAAGCAAACCCTATTTCCTATTTAATTCTTGCTCAGCCATTCTCTTTCCCAAGTGGAGCTGGGAACAATGAATGCATAAAGGCATTACCCAAGAGGAAAATCTGTCCTAGATTTGTAATTTCCATTAAATATTCTTTTAATCTGTAACATTTTTCATTTTTTTGGAAATCAGCTGCATCCAACTGCTCTGGCAGAGGCTGTTTTGGTGGCTTCTCACACCCAAAGTTCCACCAACACAGTGCAGGGGCCAGGTTAGAGGAGATAAAAAATGAGGATTTCCAGCAGGATTGGAGTGCTCATGTCTGGCTGGCTGGTGACTCCCAGGCTTCAATGGATGGGAGAGGAACTTGGAAGAGAAAGCAACAGGAGGATGAACTCAAATCCAGCTTTTTTCACATCTAAGTTCCTGCCTCTGAGTTCAGATGGTCTAAAATATTTTCTTTTTGGATAAAAAGTTCTCCACCTCACCTTGCAGCTTGGTGAGGATGACAGGAAGAAGCAGCCCTGCTCTGTCTCAGTGCCCTCCTGCCTTCTCTGATGAAAATCAAAATCTTTTCTTGCTGCTCCCACTCTCCAAGGTAGCAAAGTGCAAATCAGCACCAGGGGAAGAGGATCCAGAGTGGAAATAATATTTTAACACCTGCAGGGAAGGCTTAAAGAGATCTCCTTTACCAAGAAGAAATTAGATTTATTACCATTGCCTGTGGGGAGGTTTTGGAACAATGGGAGGCTTGTTTGGTTTTCACTCCACACAAATCAAACGTGGGTGCCAAATCATAAATTACAGCTGCACTCTGCACGTCTCCACCAGCTGATGCTCCTGTTAGTAGAAGTGAGAGGTGCAAAATGTAAATAGCTTTCAAATGATGTTTGCACAGTTCTAGATTAAAGAGAAAACCCTCTTAACTCCTTTCTCCAGCTGCAGTGGGCTCCTGCATGCTTCAGAGCACAAATTTGTTTGGAAACGAAGACATGTGGTGAAGGTTGCCCAGATCTGAACATGTGTATGCAGTTTTTTTCAGCAAAAAAAAAAAATAAAAAATTTTCTTCTTCACAAACGACCTCTGGCTGCATGACTCAGCTCTTCTGTGTTTTCCACTCATTCATAAATGTTCTGGATGTGTGTGGGCCAGGCTGGCACTGTGTGAGAAGGATTCTTTTGTGGTGAGTGTTTTGGGGAGAGGTTGGAGAATCCTTTCAATGCATCTAGGGTGACTGAACTTCATCCCAAGAGCTCTCCTGTTTCTGGAGGGAAAAAACCTTCTGATCTGCTTCAAATTAAGGCATTATCAAATACCTGAGTGTGCTGAGGGCTCAGCTGAGAGCTTTGGGCTGTCCTGACAGTTAATCACAGCTGGGAACCTGCAAACACGAGGTGCCAAGCTGCAATCACACCTCGAGTAATGAGCACAGCACTGGAGGAGATGAAAAATGGCAAAACCTGGGACAATTCCTCTTGAAAGTGTCTGTAAAATAGACTAAAAGTTATAATCTCAATGTTGGAGGTAAAAAGTGAGAATATTTACTTAACAAGTTGGTATAAATTCTGTCTCCAAGTGGGTTTAAATTCTATCTCCAAAGATTCTGCTCATCTAGAAAATAAGATGTTGTGAGTGCCAGGGTACCTCCTCATCAGTCCTGTTCTCATTCATTTTTAATTCCTTCAAAAGTGGATTTCTTCCCCACACCATCAAACTCAACTTTCAGAGCACAAGGAAAAGTTTGTTTTTTTCCAGGAATGCAAAAGTTGGAGCTGCTATCTGCAGGAGCCCACACCCGAGGGAACATTGCTCTTTAAACATTTCATTTGGCAAACAGAACGTGGAGAGGACTTTGTTCAGGATTTCCATTGCCCTCCCATGGTGGGATCCATGCAAAGCATTTTTCTTCCTCATTGTGCCCGTTCCCTTTGTTTGGCTTTGGGAGTGGCAGGGAAACAGCAGCAGGTCTTTTGGGGAGGGTCCTTCAGTTTGAACCAAGGAAAAACTCATTTTTGTGTGAATTCTTCACCTTCTTCACTAAATTTTAAAGGGTTTAGGCAAGAGGTATTTACTAGGAAGGAAAGAAGCTGCTGAAAACAATCTCTGCTAAAAACCTTTGGAGATTTCCCCAGCCCTTTGCACTTCTCCTTGCATCCAGAAAAGCTGGAATAACCCTCCCTGCCTAATATTCCAAATCATTGGGTTCCAGCAGGAGACTTCAAAGGATTTTGGCACTCAGCAGGGAAGAGATGCATTTTTTTCCCCAGCTGAGACAGAGAGGAGGTGAGATAACACTTTTGACAGCTTGAGGCCACACCACAGCTTAGGAAACTCTTCCAGCTCTTAAATCCTTTTTAAAAATATTAAAAAAACCCATTCCTGGACAATGGGAAGAGGTTTCCATGGGATCCCAGCTGCACACCAAGGTGGGAGGGTGGAATTTTGGAGCTCCCAGTAACACCAGTATGCCCAGTACAGTGTGACAGCTCTCTTGGGAGGGGTATGATGTCAGGCCCTTTATAAAAGTCTCTTTTCTCCTGCTTCATTATAGTTCCATGTTAATTGTAGTTAATTGCTTCACTGGGCTAATTGTAGCACAGCAGCTGGAAGTGTTCACACCAAAAATAATCCAAATCAAAAGAGCAAACAGAGCCAATAATCCAGCAGTGAAAAAGGGAACAAAGGCAGAACAGGAGATGATCCAATTCCAGCTGCATTGACCCTGAAAGTACAAATGCCCCATTAATTTAGGGAATGAGAAATGTTGGGGCTCAGCTGGCCAGCACCATACACCTCTTGTTTAAAACTCATTTTCTTAATTTCATCTCATCAGAACTCTCATTTATCCTGCCATAAAGGTTTCCTGGCCAATTTCATGGATCACCTCCCACATCCATTACTGAGGGCCACAGCACACCAGACCATGAACCTCCAGAACCTTCCTCCCAAAGCCCTGTGGGCAGCTTTTACCCAAAACTTATCAACAGCAGCTTCCCAAGGCCCCTCTGGGCAGCTTTTACCCAAAACTATCAACAACAGCTTCCCAAGGACCTTCTCCTTAGTGCTGCTCCCCAGGGAACACAGGGATCAGGATCACCATTAGTGCCCCTGCATGTCTGACTGTCCTATTTACTCAGAATTCCAGGGAAAATTCCTGTGCTTATGGAATTTTGAACTCTTAAACAAACTGGTTTTTTGGTGGTTTGTTTTTTGGTTTGTTGTTGTTGTTGTTTTTTGGTTTTTGGTCTTTTTTAAGGTTTTCTCATCTTTGTGATTCAGCCATCATCGAAAATTCTTACTTCAGATGCTCCAGTTATAAATTTAATTCCCTGATTATTTAGAAGTTAGGGGAAAAATTCACCCAACTGCTTAAGCCCTGGTAAAAGAAGCCCAGCAGGTGTAGGAGAGTCAGCAGAACCACACAAACAGCAAATTCCAGTCGTGCAGCACCAGAGAGAGCCAAAATTGGGACAATTCTCCCAGATGAATTGCTGCACCCCAGGGCACAGACGTGGACAAGTGGCCACGTGCCAGGCTGAGCACTGAAATTAAAGCAGAACAGGCAGATTTGCAATGAAATATTACAGAATGTGGAATAATTAACTTTCTCTTAATCACACACAATGATCAATATTCATGCAGCAAGAGCAGCCCTGTCCTCCCAGCCTTACCCAAATAATTTCAGTTATTTTTCCCTCAAATATCAAACAACAGCTGAATTTCCAGAAATCCTACCACAAACTGAAAATCTGGGAGGTCAGGAGCAAAGCTGGACTCAACGTGCAAATTCCCAGATCCAACATCAAACCACCCAAAGCAGCCCTGCTGCAAACTTGTCGTAGTCAAGGGAATCAAGGAGCTGAAACTAATGAGATGTTCAGGGAAAATAATCCCAGGAAATGGAGAATTCAGGGTTTGTGAGCTGACAGAGGAGGTCTGATGCCTCCTGAGGTGCTCCAAAGGCTGGATCTGAGCTTGTCCCACGACTCCAGCAGAACAGATAAAAGGAAAAGGGCTCCCCTTGACTCTGTCCTCACATCCAGCGAGGAAAACCCAGCCTGCACCAAACAAAGCCCCTTGCTTCAGCAGCTTTGTCCTCCATATTCCTTCCAATAAGCAATCCAAAATTCTGAATTTGAGGAGCCCAAACCCTGAGAATATCTCCAGGCAACTTCCACGGGAACTCCCTGGCTGGAAGGCTCTGATTCACGGGTGGAGGTCAGAATTAACTCCAGAAATTCCCACTTGTCATCATCCTGCTGCTCCACCCTTATTGCAGCAGTTGCTCCATCAGGACAGGTAAGAGCTGATAAACTCTGCTGATCCTGGGGTTTCAGGACAGCCAAGGCCTCCTTTTTGTTGGAATAAGGAGGTCCAAGCTCAAAATAGGCGATGGAAATTGTTTTATGTGGCCTGATGTAAGTTAGAGCCCTCCTCAATTACCAACAAAAATTAGTCTGGGTTTAAAAGTGAAATTAAAACCATGCACCCTCTGCCTCAAAATAAGAATCTCAGTGGTGGAATATAATCAGGCAAGAGGAAAAAAATCAGGAAACGAGACAAAGAGGAGAGGGGAAATATCCACATGATAGAAAATAGGGCAAATCTGGCAAATCCATATTAAAAAACCAAAAAAAACCAGATTCTGCTTTTCTTACAATGACTGAGCAAAGAGGGAGGAAATGAAGGTAAATTGTGGCAGGGTCAGGAATAGATCCACTGGCAGCCAGGGTGCTGTTCCCGTTATTTTCTCTGGCAGCTCCTATCTTTGCTTTGTAATCATGGAGTAAATCAGGAATATCTCTTTATTTCAAGGTCATACTCAAGGATGAGTTACACTCTGTGAATTTTTAGGAGCTTTAGCTACTTTAAAAAAAAAGAACAGGGGAAAAATGCAGGTAAAATGTTCCTCATAGGGAATTTGACACAAAACAAGTGAAGCCATGCTCAGGATAAAGCACCTGGCATGGAAAGGGCTGGGATGGAATTGCAGCACCCTAATTAAAGATGGGGAGCAACAGCCTCACCCATGGGGCTGGCAGAGGAAAGGGCTTCCAGCAGCTCCTTGCATTTCCCACAGCCACAAATTGCACAAGAGAGAAGCCTCACTGAGGCAGTAATTATCTGCCAAATGCACAGAGATTGAGTGATTTATGAAGGAACAGCTCAAAAAAAGATGCTGCAAACCAATACGGCACATCCAGCTCTGGACACGACGGTGCCTTGCTCAGGGGAACTTTGGGACATGTCTGGAATTTCACTCCAGGTAAATAATACATCCCTAGAAGTTTTCTCCACACATTTTTGATTTCCCTTTCCAGTATTTCTCCCCACGTGAGAATTAGAGGTGAAATCAAGTGGAATCAGTCTGGTGCTGAGGTGTGGGTACCTACACCCAGCAGTCCATGCTGCCTCAGGCTTGGTGTGGAGACACATCCAAAAATTCCAAGTGCTCCCAGTGCCCAAACCTTCCACAGCTGACTACAAGTGCCTCATGTGCTATCCAATAATCTGAGGTAATTGGTATCCAAATTTTGGCTAGCTTTGATATCCAAAAGCTCTTCCTTATCACAGATGTATTTTAGTGGCACCACCAAAATACCTCAGAGCCCCACATCCAGTTCAGCATCAGAACTGGATTTTGGGGAGAAATCCTTCCCTGGGAGGGTGGGGAGGCCCTGGCACAGGGTGCCCAGAGAAAGGGTGGCTGATCCACCCCTGGAAGTGTCCAAGGCCAGGCTGGACAGGGCTTGGATCAACCTGGGACAGTGGAAGGTGTCCCCATGGCAGGGGTGGCACTGAATGGTCCCTTCCAACCCAAACCATTCCTCTCCAATCCCCTCCACCCATGCCAGGACTTGGCACTGAAACAGCCCCTTGCAGCAGCCCTGGCTCCATGGCCTCTTTTCCCCTAGAAATCCTCAGCTGCCAAATGAGCATCAGTGGCATCATCTTTCATATCAATGCAGATACTCCTAAATAAATGATGAGCTGCAGCACCGGGATCGGCTGGGGAAGTTTCCATTCCCTTGGCCGTGCAGCAAGCCCTGGTTTTGCAATGTTCAAGCTGAGCAGCACCTGCACCAACACCTTTTCCCAGGGATGTGTCAGCGCTCCGTGTCCTGCCTGTGCCAGCAGGTGGGAGAGGTGGGAAAGGATCCATCCCCCCACAATTGCGACATCTCCCCCCCGGGAGTTTATCTCGCTGCATAATTGTAACATGCAAATGCCATCAGAGAGGACTGGAGCAAGCAAAAAGAAATAATGAATAGTTAAGAAGAAGGAGTTAAATGTCATTTCATTTAGGAAATTTCGTTTATTTCAGCACATCTTAGGTTGACACTGGGAAGATGCTTAATGCTAAAATGTCCCAGTGTTCTGGTGAAGCCCTGCATGGACAGAGTGTCCCTGTCCTCCTCCCACTCCTTCTCCTTTTTCCATATTTTCCTTCCCTGATTGTTTAAGCAATCTTCAGTCACTGAACAGTATTTTTGGCATTTTCCCTGGTTTTGTCTCCAGCCAGACTGAATGAGGCAAGGAAAGTCAGGAAAGTGAATCTGGAAATGTCAGTTCTCTCCATAATTTTCATGTGCAGCTTTTGAGCAGGAATAACGTGCAAAATATTTTCACCTGTATATCGCTCTTCTCACGCTCATCAGAGAATTCAGATTGAAAAATACATTCAGTTTTCTGATCATAGAATTACAGAATCATTGAGGTTGGAAAAGATCTCCAAGATCATCAAGTCCAACCTTTAACCCACTAAACCACATCCCAAAGTGCTGTTTGAACACTTCCAGGATGTGACTCCACCACGACCCTGGGCAACCCATTCCAATGCTTAACCACTCCTCCAGTGAAGGAATTCTTCCTGATATCCAACTTGAACCTCTCCTGATGTCCACGCTTGTCCTCTCCCAGCAGCTCTCAGCTCACCCCACCTCTCACCAGGATTCCTTTAATGGGATGAGATGTTTTAGCTGGCACACGGAAGATCACCAAAGGCAAGTGGAAAGCAAACAGCTCCTGTACAATCATCCTCAGATCCCTCTCGTGTTCTGATGAGCAAATATTTACCTTTTTAAAACAATTATTTCTTAGTCTGAGGTTCATGCATAGTGCAGCCTGGTAACAAACACACAGGACTAAAGCAACACCTCCTGGCTCCTGTCCATGCTTGGCCTTAAAGTGAAACCTTTGCCGTGGCTGTCTGTGGTTATCAAGGAAGGATAAGCCATGATGTTTGAGTTGTCACAATTTCACAGAATCACAGAATGGATTGGATGGGAAGGGAAATTAAATCCCATCCCATCCTGCCCCCTGCATGGACAGGGACACCTTCCACTGTCCCAGGCTGCTCCCAGTGTCCAGCCTGGCCTTGGGCACTGCCAGGGATCCAGGGGCAGCCACTGCTGCTCTGGGCACCCTGTGCCAGGGCCTCACAGGGAACAATCTCTCCCTCATATTTAATCTACATCTACTTTCATTAATCTGGGATGTCTCCTTGTTTGAGCAGCTCAATACAGTTTGGGCTATTTTGGTTTTAAAAGGCTACAAAGCAAAATCCCACTGCTTGTAAGCCCATGACAGGCACAGCAGGAGTTTTTAAAAGGTTCCAGGGATTTAGGAAGCAGAGAGTGCTGTTGGTTCCCCTGACTGCACACACCCAGCAGCTCTGCCTCTGAGCATCCAGCCATTCCCAGCTGCCTCAGCAGGGCTGGGAGTTATCCCCCTCTCTGACACAGGGCAGCACTTCCAGAGGTATCCCTGAACTGCATCCAACGTGTTTGACGTGCATGTTTCACACAGACATGAAAAGAAAGCCAACCCACGGATATTTGTGCTGTGACAACGCTCATTAAAGCTGGTGATGCAACACAGTTTCACCTCCATCAGCTGGGAGTGGAATGTCACAATATCCCCAAGCCCTGTCACAAAGCTATTTTATAGGAGCTCCTCTGGCTCCTTTTGTTCCTGCCTTGAAGTTCAGCAGTGATAACGCTGGTGGCTCACGCTGTAAATTGGATTGCTAATTGGATTCCTCACAAGAACTGAAGAAATAGGCAAGAAGTGGAAATAACTGGAGCATTTTCCCAGTAAATGTAGTGCAGGTGAATTCACAAAGAGCAGCCCTGGAAGTGCCGTGTCCCAGGGGAATCAGGGAATGTTACTCCTCACGTTCAGACCACAGGCTGAAGCAGCAGCCCTTGCTGAAATTACCACTCTGCAACTTCCCAGCTGCAATCCATGAAAAGCAAGGAGAGCCCTGGTTTCCAAAGGAATAGATCGCCTGGAGATGTCTGATTACAAACTAGGAGCTGGATCCTGGCTTGGAACAAACCTGGGACCTGCCACCCCACACACAGGCCAGGCACAATCTGTTCCTGCCCAAGAATGTCTCCGGTGGCACTGGGAGCTGAAGCAGCTCCTGTAAAAAGCCCTGCCTGTAATTCTCCTCTCTGAATCCTGGTGACTCCTCTATTAATTCCCCTCTCTGAATCCTGGTGACTCCTCTGTTGTTAATTCCCCTCTCTGAATCCTGACAATTCGTCTGTTGTCAGAATGGAAACTGCTCCACTTCATGGCTTCCTGCAATAGGAAGAGGAGCAAAATTGTTGGGAATGTGTGAACGTTTCTGAGAAATAGATTTGTAAAGAATTCTAGAATAGATTTGTGAAGAAATACAGACTGGGTGTCACCAGGATCCTCCTCAAAACTAAACTGGGCGCCAGTACAGATCAGAAAGGTGTTTTATTGTTATTGCACAGCCCCTCCCATGCTTCCACCTGGATGCTGTTACTAAAGTCCTACAGCTGAACGAGGATGTTTTTATTGTTTGTGACGTGGAGGTGCTGTGCACACTGCTCTGAATCCCCAGTTTATATGGGAGTGAATAGGAAAAAATAAATGTAAAACACAGTTTGGTTCTGTTCTTAAATTCCTTAAGTTTTATACTGAAATGAGCACAGGTAATGAAAACAGCAGCCCAGAACAAACCCTCCTTGGGAAGCTCAGAGCAGGAAAGGTCCAGGAGCTCCTCAGGCACCTCCTCTCCTGGATCCAGTGAATGTGAGGGAATAGTGACCTCAGGTGTCTGTTCCATTAATCACAGGGACATTCCCATGAATTTACCATTCCATTGGACATTCCTACTGAAAATGAAGCTGCTGGGAGCTGCTGTTCACTGGCTCAAAGTCTCCTGGGTTTTCTGGCCTTGGCACTTGAGCTTTCCCAAAAACACCTACAAAGACTTTCTTGAGGGCCCAGCCACCTGCAAAAAAGCCTGAGAACAAATATATTTTGAAACCTGGTTTTAAATAGTGTGAAATTTTTAAATTTAACAAATATTTAAATGGTATGCTCACTGTCCTTGCCTGTTGCACAGACCCTTTAAATGCTGTGAAAGAATATGGCAGTAGAGGCAGAAAACACCCATATAAAATCAATATAAATCTAAGAGTCACTGAAAAACATGTAAGAAATCAGTACAAACTGATATGGCTTTCACTGGGGGTGAGATTCAGGCTGCTTTGCTTTTCACTTCATTTTGTGCAAAAATATAAAATCCTTCAGAAGTGGCTGTAACACAGTTTAAAATACAAATTTTCCACAGAAGCAGAGGACAACCAGAGCTTGCAGATGCAACACAAAGTACCTCGATGACTACAAAGAACCCAGTTTTGATATTCACTGAGGCTCTGCCTTGAGCTGAGGTGGGATTTGGCGTATTAGCACCAAAATTAGGTGGAGAAAATAAAACTGCAGTTGAAAGTAAATCTGCAATGGAAACTTTTCCAGCATTATCAGGATCCAGTTCTCGTCCCAGTGGCTTCAAAGATGTGGCTTCCATGATGTGGCTTTGTCCTACCCCTCTCCCAACACCACTCTCCAAATGCCAGCCTGGAAGTGTTTTATTTCCTAAATCAAACATTGAGTGATGCATCAGGGCTTCAAAGGAAAAACTACGTAACACCCACTGTGCAGCAGAGGTTCTGAGACAAAACTTCAGAGCAGGGAAACATTCAGGTTTTTTATTGTGCTTTTTCCTTTCATTGTTTTAATAATATGGTCCATAGTGAGTCTCCAGAGAGGTCTGCAAAGAAACTTAATTTCAAAGGAGCAGAAGTAACTGTGTGAAGACAAGCATCGCACCATAGAAAAATGTGCCAAAGAATTAAAAACACGGCAGACAGCTTGACAGGCTGTGATTTTCAGCCCTCGAGTGAAAGAACTCTTCGTTTCCATCAGGACGTCACCACATTAAACAAATCCCACACAACGTGTTGATGCAATTCAGCTTTATTTTTCTCCAGCATAACCAGCAGGAAACAAATGCTGATCCACAAACAAACCTCGGTGTCGCAGAATCATCAAATGACAGAATATTCTGACTTGGAAACGACCTTAAATGTCGTGTAATTCTAACCCCTGCCACGGAGGCTCCTCTTTTCCATAGGGTGCTTATGGTACATCATAAATGCAATATAAACAGAACGGACAGTACAGGCTTGTCCTTGTAAATGAAAATATAATTTAATTCCTAACGATTGAATTGTGACAGCGTACGTCCCTCACGGTTCCCGCCCGCTCCGTGGCTCCCTCACACCCTTTCCGGGCTCCCTCAGGGCTCCTCCATGGCTCCCTCACGGTTCCCGCCTGCCTCTCCATGGTTCCCTCACGGTCCTTCCCCCGTTCCCTCACGGTTCCCGCCTGCCTCTCCATTGCTCCTCCCGGTCCTTTCCGCTTTCCCTCACGGTTGCCGCCTGCCACTCCGTGTCCCCCTCGCTCCACCCTCCCCGGGCCGGGCTGAGTTCGGCCCCGCCGTCTCCTCCCCTTCCTGTGCCGGCCGGAAAGCGCCGCGTGTTCCGCAGCCATGGAGTACCTGCCGGCCCCCGCGGCCCCGGCGCAGGGACACATGTGAGCGGTGGCGGGGGGACCGGGCTTCCCGGTGGCCGTGACCGTGACCATGACTAACTGTGCTTCTCTCTGTCCCTGTGTCCCAGCCTGTGCTGCCAGTGCGGCGTCCCCATCCCGCCCAACCCGGCCAACATGTGCGTGGGCTGCCTGCGGGCCCAGGTGGACATCACCGAGGGCATCCCCAAGCAGGGCACGGTGCACTTCTGCAAGCAGTGCGAAAGGTGAGCCGCCGCGAAATCGCTGGGGATGGCAGCAAAATGCACTTAGAATGCACTTCAAATATATCAGTCTCAGGGTTTAGGGAGGTAAAAGCGCACAGGTTTGCTGGGGGGGGCTCAGCCTGGAGAAAAGGCGGCTCAGGGGGAACCTTTGGCTCTGCACAACTCCTGACAGCCAGGGAAGGGTTAGTTTGGATATTGGGAAAAATCCCTCATGGAAAGGGATGTCCAGCCTGGCACAGCTGCCCAGGGCCCCGGTGAAATCCCCATTCCTGGAGGGATTTAAGAGCCCTGTGGATGTGGCATTTGGGGACGTGGTTTATTGGTGGGTTTGGCAGTGCTGGGGGAGTGAACTCAGTCACTTTAGCCACTTTGCCATGATTTTCTATGGTTCTAAAAGTTGTAGCTGCATTGGTGTTACTGAACTGAAAGCTTTGGAAATAGCTGCTCATCCTTGGAGTGATTTAAGGTGCTCAAGCAGCTTTTACGTGCTGTAAAATGCTCCCTATATCCCAGGTACCTCCAGCCCCCAGGAACCTGGATCCAGTGTGCCCTGGAATCGAGAGAGCTCCTGGCTTTGTGTCTGAAGAAAATCAAAGCTTCCCTGAGCAAGGTGAGAAACTGATCCTGCTGGCATTTCACAGTCTGATCACACTTGTTACTGCACAGATGGGAGCTGAGCAGAGTGAACTGAGGGAAGCTGATGTGGTTTTAATGTACCTCAATTTCAGAGTTTTTTGTACATTTCAGAAATTAGTTATCTCACTGATTTATGATGCTATGAAAAAGAGTTGCAGAGGTCTGTGTATAGATTAACTCAAATTCACATGTTTCAGTTGAATAAAGCATCCCTTATGTTCAGAATATTATTAGAGGGAAGGACCTGAGATTGAGCATCTTGATTTTATGTCGATCATCCTCCATGTTCTAGCTAAGGACTATTAATTGGATTTGGGATATTAATATATTTTTTTTTTAATTAAGATTATTCACTTTTTCACTATAGACTGTTTGTGTTTGTGGAGTTAGGCTTGGTTTTATTGAGCTCTTGTGCTTCCCCACGGGCAGGTCCGGCTGATTGATGCAGGATTCATTTGGACAGAACCACATTCCAAGAGGATCAAGCTCAAATTGACTGTCCAGAAAGAGGTAACTGGAGCATAACCTTCTCCATGTGGCTTTTAAAAAGCTTTCATGGCAAACAGCAGGATTTTTAATTATTATTTTTCTTACTATTAGATTTTTTTTTTGCCTAAATTTTGTCACTAAAGTGCCATTCATCAGAATGAAGAAAGTTATTGTCTGATCCAGTAAAGATGGGAAAATCCTGCAGTTATTTGTGACCCAACCAGAGCTTAAACCTTGAACACTTTGGTTTTGCAGGTGATAAATGGGGCAGTTCTGCAGCAGGTGTTTGTGGTGGAGTACGTTGTTCAGTCTCAGATGTGTGAAGACTGTCACAGGATTGAAGCCAAGGATTTCTGGAAAGCTGTGGTGCAAGTCAGGCAGAAGGTAGAGGCAAACTGAATTTTTATTTGATCATGGCAGAACAATCATATATATAAATAATAAATAATTGGGTGGTTTTCTGGATTTCTCAGACAAAAATGTACTCACATTTAGCTACAGGGATATGTTTTGTGGTCAAGGTTGTTGAATTTTTTCTAACTCAGTTAAGAAAAACTTTCTGCTGTCCAGTATTAACATTCTTTAAAATGATGCTGGCAGGAGGATCTTGTGTGGATAACTAAATACTCTCCTGTATTTTAAGGTACTTTGGGAACAGTGGGACAAATATTTAAATCTTCTTTAAAGGAAATAGATGTCTGTAGCAACCAGTTACACAAAAATGAGAAATGGAAGCTTTCAATAATTTGGTAAAGTAGAGCACTCTGAAGTATTTTTGTTTACTTGGATATTCTTTGTCTAGGTGATATCTTAATTTAAATGTTTTTCTTCAGAGATCCTGCTTTGTGCTCAATGCTTCTTAAATAATCTTGATGCTTCTGTGTTTGTTTGGCTTTAGACTGTGCACAAGAAGACTTTTTACTATTTGGAGCAGCTGATTTTGAAGCACAGGCTCCATCAAAACACACTAAGGATCAAAGAAATCCACGGTGAGTGGCTCTGGAGGCAGAATAACCTGGATTTATGATGGATGTTTTCACGTGTGTGTGCTGGGAGCTGTGCAGAGAAAAGCTTATGAATTATATGTGATAAAATAGAATAGATATAGATTTGTTTCCTTGCTTTTCAGATGGCCTGGATTTTTATTACTCTTCCAAGCAACATGCCCAGAAGATGGTGGACTTCCTTCAGTGTACAGTTCCATCCAGGTACAGCTCCCCTGTCCATTGCCTTGAGCACTCAGAACTTTGGGCAACTGTCTTAAATCCTTCCTTTTAAAAGATGTTTTTAAGTGCAAGTGTAAAAAATCTGTATTTTAAACAAAACAGACAAAATCCCTTCTACAAAAGTCCTGTATTTTCCACTTAGCCATTTAAATTTACCTTTGTTTCATCAATATTTGCATTTGTGATGCACACACTTTGTTCCAAGGATCTCCTGTTCCAGGTGATGTCTCTTGTTTCCTGAAAACTTTATTTTTGTGTTTTACAGATCCAAATCATCCCAACGTTTGATCTCCCACGACATTCACAGTAATGTCTACAACTACAAAAGCACTTTCTCTGTGGAAATTGTTCCCATATGCAAGGTAGCTTCCTGTGCTTCACCCTTGGGGTGTTGTGGGAAGAGTTGGGATTTGGAGTTTGTAGGGTTTGGGGGGTAGGGAGGGATCCACACAGGAAATGGAGAAGTTACTGGGGCTAGAAAAATAAATACAGAGTTTAAAATTTTATTTTAGAAGATTTGGTTGAAAATGGAGGAAATGGGAATGTCAATTGATTGTGTTGGTTTGCAGGACAACGTTGTGTGTCTGTCACCCAAGCTGGCCCAGAGCCTGGGGAACATGAGCCAGATCTGTGTGTGCATCAGAGTGACCAGCACCATCCACCTCATCGACCCCAGGACTCTGCAGAGTGAGTTTGGGCTTTTCCCCAGCCCCTGATTGTTCTGCTGGCACAATTACTGTGGCTTTGTTCCCACAAAATCCTGGATCTTTGGACCTTAATGTTGTTAAATTTATCTGTACAGTAGAAATTTCTTAGTGAGCTGAGAGTTCTCCAAGCTTGATCCCCTGGGCAGAATGTGCAGGTTTAGTTTGAGCTCCTGAATGTTCTGAGCATTTACCTGTGTCACCTTTATTCCTCTATAATTACATTGCATCTGGATTAAATTTTCTGCCACTTCAGTACCAGAAATTCTGTGCTTTGCTTGATGTGTGCTGCTGAGCTTGGGCAGCAGAATCCCTCTAAAAGGATGGATCCAGGGAATAATTCCTTTGAGTAAAGTCTGTCACAGATCAGCTGCTGCTGCAGCAATGTGGGTCACGTCCTAAATAACTGTTACAGAGATGAACAAAATGTCTCTGGCAGTTGCTTTCATTTTGGTTAATGGTTGTTGTTTTTTCACAAGAAATTCTCTCCCTGATCATTTTGCAGTTGCAGAAATCGATGGGAACACCTACTGGCGGCACCCCTTCAACAGCCTGTTCCACCCCAAGCAGCTGGAGGAGTTCATCATCATGGACATCAACAGGGTCCATGAGAAGAAAAAAGGTGCTGGGGCAGGGGCTCGGTCAAACAAGGTGAGAGTTTCTCTGTTTAATTCGTGTTTTGGGCCTCCTGCTCAGCTGAATTCTTGATCTGGCACAGTCAGACTGGGCTGTTCTGGATCTTGCCACTGGCAGGAGCTTTTCTTGGGACCATTTGGTTTGGAAATGGCACAGGCAGGAGGTGAATTCCACTTCCAGGAATTCTGCTTGAAGAGTTTAAACTCTGCTCGTTACTGGGTATTGAAATATTGACTTTGCAGCTTTAATGACTGAATTGGTTTTGTTGAAGCATTTCTTTTTCATCAAAATTAATGGATCTTCTCAGTTAACAGCTAAACTAGTGTTTATTTATAGAAACAGCCTTTGGGAATTCCTGGGAGTTGCCATGTCCATTTCCTTGCTTTTATGGAATGAGAAATGAGGAATAGCAAGGGATACATTGGATATGTGATGCAGAAACACAAGTTTAATGACAAGTGGAGTTTAAATCAGTGCAGATATTGGGGTTAAGCTGGGTTCAGTTAAGGAATTTTTATTTTCCATTCCCACAGCACACTCTGGCTGAAGCCTGGGTCAGGAAAACCTCAGAGCTGGACACGGATCACCAGTATTTCTGCTGCACTCACCTGGGGCACATCCTGAATCCTGGCGACCTGGTCTTGGGGTCTGTTCTTCTTTTCTGAAACTTATTAAATGACTAGTTAATGACTGAATTCATGTGCTATCAAGAAAGTGTTGAACTGTTCTGATTTCAAAATGAAAGCAGCAAAAGGGGTGGAATCATCCTGGTCCTGACCCAGGAAATCTCTTTTCTGGAAGGAGTTTTCATGTAAAAATTGTTAGAAATAAGAGAGCTGATTGCCCTCAGAGTGCAGCTTGGAATCACAATTTAGCCACAAATAAATGGGAAGGATTTTTAAAATACCAATTAATTATTTGTTTGCTGATGAATATTGTATACAGTGATAACAAATGTGAATTCTTTGTAAGATTAGGCAAATTAGGTGATGCTTAGAAAGGTTTAAACATCAATGTTGTGAGCCCAGCAGAACCTCAGTGGGTGTTGCAGTTTGGATTCCAGAGGTTGGGAAGTGCCAACAGAGCAGGATTTGGGAACAGCAGCTGCTCAGACTTAGGAGAGCTGCACATTAATGTGGATTTTTATTTGTTTCCCTTCCTGTGGGAATATTTCTGTTCCTTAGGAGCTGCACCTTGCACTGAGCTGCCCTTTAGCACAAACGTGATACACTGAGGTTGGGTTTTTATAAAGTAGAATAAAACCCCTGTTTCTGTTTTAGCTTTGACTTGGCCAACTGCAACCTAAATGATGAATTTGCCAACAAGATGAACCCCCAGCACATCCCTGACGTGGTAAGAAAATCCCTTTCTCTGTCCAGAGTTCCTCTATTACCCAAGCTAGGAGGGAGTGTGATTTTATCATGAAGGAAGAGAAGATATTAACAGTGAAATTTGAGCAGCATCTGAATTTGAAGGATTATTTCCTTAAATATTTGAGTGATGGTTAAATTATACATTTATTGTTGGGTTTTTTTCCCAATTACCATGATTAGCTAATACATTAATTGTTGTTTTTATTCCAATTACCAATCACTGTGTGCTGAATAGTAACTCCAGTGTGTGCCTGTCCCTTCAGGATCATTTCCCAAGTGTTAGGAAACATTTCAACCAACAAACTCCCTGTAAATTCAATATAACACTGCTGAGTGCCAGTCCAGCTGGTTCTAGAGGCCCAAACGTGGATTTGGGTGCTGATCTGGGATTTTAGGAGGTGGAAAAAGGAGCTGCTTTTCCCTGCAGGTGCTGATCAAGAAGAGCTATGACCGCTCCAAGCGGCAGCGCCGCAGGAACTGGAAGCTGAAGGAGTTGGAGAGGGACAGGGAAGCCCCAGACACAGATGATGAAAGGTTCAGTATCTGCTCTCCCTGTTCAGTGACAAAGCAGCTTCTAAATAACCTCCAGCTGAGAGGAAAAAAAAGGAAAATTAGAGATAAATGAGTTGGGAATTAATAGGCGAGGGTAAAACAGCGGTGAGTGGGAAATGTGGGGATGCTCTGGGGTTTTGTTCCTGTGATTTTACTTTGTTGCATGAATTTCCATCAATCCAAAGGAACAGGGAGTAAATACATCCCACATCTTTTACAGACAATACCAAGACTTCCTGGAAGATCTGGAAGAGGATGAGACCATAAGGAAAAATGTCAACATTTACAGAAGTAAGGCCTTTCTGACTCCTTCACTGGGTGTAATTAAATCATGTTTAAATAATGTTTGAGGCAAAACAACTTTACTGGAATTCTCTATTTGCATTCTCCAAGTTCTTCATGCGTGGAAAAATGCTGTAAAATATTTCACAGATGTGATTCACCCGATGGGTTTTGTTTCCTTGCCTTTAAGTGAAAGAGAACTTTTCTCCTGCACTCAAAATCTCTGCTCGGGGAAGGATTTGATACAGAATTCAGTTTTTGTCCATGAAGGGACTGTTGAGTTTTTAGGAGGAATTTTTGGTTATCTGGTTTGTTGGTTGTTTTGGTGTTGTTGGTTTGATTTTTTTTATTTTTTTTCCCTATTTTCCCTTGGGGTTGCTCTGGTGGTTTGAGGATTGTTTTCTTTGCTTAACTGTTTTTTTGGGGGGTTTCTGTGTGGTTTTAGATGCAGATATTCCAGTGGAGAGTGACACAGATGATGATGGAGCTCCACGGATCAGCCTGGCTGAGATGCTGGAAGATCTCCACATTTCCCAGGACGCCACAGGAGGGGAGGGAGCAGAAATGCTGACAGAGTGAGGACAGTGCCTTACATCCAATAAATATTCCCTGGGGAGCAAAAACTCCCCAGACCATCATTAACCATCACAGGGCCAGCAAAAGTGACAAAACTCCCACTGCACCCCAAAATAATGGCCTGGAGTTCATATTTTATGAGTGATATTCCAGAGAATCAGCAATTAAAGCTCAATTTCTGGTGGAAGCATTGCAATAGAAATTCCACAAGTTCCTCCCATCCCTGAGGGATCTTTCCATGCAATTTCTGCAGTGGAGAAAATAAGGAAGGATGTCCAGAGGGAGAGATTTTATTGCAGTTTCCTGGATTTTAGGTAGAGTCCCTACCTACTGTTACAGCTTTCATTTCTCACATGGGGAAGGTTTTCCCCATTTTTGGCACAATGGTTTGAAGCCTTTTATGATACTGGTAGATTATTCCATATATCCTTATTTAGGGAAGCTCAAGACTTAATTTCTGTTCTCTTATACAAAGAAAACTTCCCTGCAAAGCCCTTGATGAGAAAGATTGGAAAATCGTGTGGAGTGTGATGAGTATTGAACTGTATCCCATGTCTGGATCAGTGGATTAAAAGCAACATGCTCAGCAATTAATTAATAAACCAGCTATAAACGATTAAAAACCTCTTGAGATGTTTTGATTCATCATTTTTTAGTTCATTTTCAAATCCAGTTGCCTTCTGCAAGTCCAAAGAGGACAGAATAATGAACTCCCTGTTGGTGGCAGGTGATGTGGGGGTAATAAAATCTGGGTTTAAACTGTGCTGTTTTCATCAATCCTTTTCCTCCTCCCTGATTTCCTTGCTGGACTCTCCCAGGAATGTTGGATATTTGCTGTGCTGTTTATCCCTGGAGATTTCCCTCTTCCTTTCCCCCCTTCCTTGCTCTGCTGCCAGCCTGGAGAAGCTTCCATGGATCTTTGAGCAGGAGAAGATCTCGTGCTGCTGAAGCCTTGGATCCCAGCATTGCCTGGGTTTGTGGGGTTTCTTTGGCTGGAGCAGCTCCCCACAACCAAAGTTGGGTCTCTGTAGGTTCCCAACTTTCCAGTGCCCCTTTGGGAGCTCAGAGGGGTTTAGGGAGTGTCCAGCAAATTAAATATTTGCCAATATTTTCACTGCCACCAGAGTTAACAAAGTAGTCATTGTCATGGATAAAAGCTGCCACTGCAGCTCTTCCTGAAAATCTCTGACTTAAGCCACAAAAAGCTCCTTTTATACAACAGCAATCCTTCAGGATTTTAACCAGACCTGCTCAACAATGCATTTCCACCCAGATGTTGATTTGGAAGTCATGGGAGAAGCTGTGCAGAACGTTGGAATTACGTTTTGCTCAGGGAAAAATTATTTAAAAAATGTGTTGTATAAGCCAGAGTTTACAGCATAAAAGCTGGATAACTCAGGGAAAAAATGAACAGAAAAAGGGGGATTGGGATGTGCAAACACTCATTTTTGATTTATTTTTCTCTGGATAAAATTGCTGTGTGTTGATGATGAAAAGCTTAAGGTGATGATTTCACCTTTAACTGCTTTAAAAATCTGTGAGTGGATGGCCTGATGTAACTCCAGAGGTCCCAGATTTTCCCAGATGGAAATTGCTGAGGTGAAATACTGATGGGAAATCACTTCTAACCTCAGGCCATGTGCCTGAGCTTGGCTGCACTCCAGGGCCAATTTTGGGAGCTTGCAAGCCGAGGAACTGAGACACTGATCTGGTGGGGGCATAACAAAATCAGTGTTATTTCACTCTCTTACTCCTGGAAGTAGCTTAAAATAGGGAATTCCAGAGGAATACTGTGTCAGGGAGTTTTCCATAAAAAGTTAGACAAGGATACAGATTCCTTCTGTTGGATTTTTGGGATTTGGAATCATTTCACTGGAATGCCAGTGGGAAGAGTCTGGCTCCATTTCCACCCTGGGACTGACAGAGATGGATCCAATCCCATTTCTTCCCCCTTCTCCTGCAGGGGTATCCGTGGAAAACTCGGGATGTGCTGATGTGAGAGTCCACCTGGTGTCACTGTTCCTGCATGGCCCCAGGAGCTGCTCCCTGCTCCAGGAAAAGGGGGCTGAAAACTCAGCAAAAACTCTTCATGCCCGTGCAGTTCTTGATATTTAAATTCAAAATAACTCCAAGCTGAAGGAGAATAAGACAAAAACTGCTTTGAATTTGGTGTTGGAGGATTGAATGTCAGCAAACTGCTCCTTCTGCAGATGGGTCTCAACTCAGGGCCATTTGTTTCAGCTGCACCTCCCAGAGCAGGTGAAAGGAGTGGGGAAATTGGAAATGCAGAGAGATTTGGGAATGCTTCCTGGAGCTCATTCCAGGACATAATCATGGAACAAAGAACCTTGTCACTGTCAGAATCTCTATTTTCTCCTCAATACAAGGTGGGAACCTGGTTTAGCCAAATCAGAAAATTCAGTTTAAAACTTGTCAGGGTTGCAGTTCCAAACAAAACCAAAGCCTGATGGTAAAGCAAGAAACTGAAGGGGTTTTGTGCAATTTAAATATTCAGCTTCCTAAAATGAAAGCATTTTGGATAACACAAATTCCCAACAAGGACTGAAAAGCCTTGAAAGCCAATTTTAAACTCATCTCTGATCAGTGAGATCTGTGACATGGAAGGAAACTCCTGAAGCTGTGAAACATTTGGTGCTGTTTGCACACCCTGCTGAGAGTTTGTGCTCTGAGGATGGTGCTTCACACCTTGATCCCTGGAAAAAAAAGACCTGGAAAAATATCAAAGTAAATCCTATTTCATATCATATCTCTGCTCTGTACTGGGAATGTCAGCAGCAGAGGAAGGAGGAGTTTCCTGCCTCGGAGAAACTGGAACTCAACTGTTGCATGAAGCAGTTTCAGCTGAGCAGGGAACTGAAGCAGAACCTTCCAGCCAAGCAGGACAGAGGAATTTCAGGTCAGCTCTGGAACAGCAAACAGAGCTGCTGGAAACTCCCCCCTGCTCTGAGCAACCCTGCCAGATGGAAATGTCCTGTGGGATGCAGAGGCCAGGAAGTGCTGACAGGTTCATTCTCCAAGCAGGATTTTCAGGCCAGGTAATGAAGAGCAGAGATAAGAACTGCAATTACACGTGGCTAGAAATAAAGCAAAGTGCAGCTGTTGGAGTGCAAAACAATGACAGGAACAAGGACTAAGAAATTATCTGAGAAAGCTTCTGAAAGCTCCTGAAGTGATCAGCAGCAGAGGGGCTAAAATTCCACATGTGCAGAACCATCTTTAGTGCCATTAGGAAGTGTAAACTCTTTGGATCAATAAAATTAAAGTTTCATGGGAGATAAGGTGTGAAAGTCCCACAATGAAATCACTCCTAAGGAGGATGCTGGGATTCCAGCAGGATGCTCTGGCTGGAAACATCGAAGGTTTCCTGGTGAGCAGCACGAGCAGTTGGATTTTAGCAGCTGGTTCTTATTTTGTTCTTTAGTTTCCACTCTTGCTGAAGCAGTGTGGGTTAAGTTGTGCAATTTGAATATTTCCTTTTCACACGGCAGGGATCTGAAAGGTGCTGAATGTTACCCTTGCATTCCTTTCTGCCAGGACAGAAACTTCCCCCAGACAGACAGACAGACACAGCTGCCCTTGGCGTGCTCAGGGATGAGTGTGCAGGGAATATTCCATTTCCCATCCCTCCTGGAACACTTCCTGCTCCAGCCATGCATCCATTCATTCATTCATTCAGGTTTGGAACGTTGAGCATCAGGTGGGAAAAACCCAGCATTGTGGCCACTCAGAGCAGCCTCTGGAGCTGGTTGGAAAAATCTGGAGAAATGTGGAAAGAGCCTGTTCCATCCCAACAATCCCAGCCTGGGCATCCCTGCAGTGGTGTCCAAACCCTCCTGGAGCTCCAGCAGCCTCGGGCCATTCCCTGGGGGCCTGGGCAGTGCCCAGCACCCTCGGGGGGAAGCAGCTTTCCCTGCTCTCCACCCTGCACCTGCCTGGCCCAGCTCCAGCTGTGCCTGATCCTGATCCTGATCCCATTCCCAGCTGAGCCTGACCTGACAAATCCAGACCCCCCCCAGGCAGGAACCTGCCCAGGCAGCGCTGGGAACTGACATGGGATGAAATATTTTAAATCCTGGAGGCTTGGGACAGGCAGGGAAAAGGGGGGGATGAGGAAAATGAATCAGGAACTTTGGGGAGCTCCGGCTGCCCCTTGTCCCCTTGTTTGCTCTGCTGGATTTTCCTGGCTCTGTCCTGTTCCTCCAGCCCAGCTGGGATCCAGGGATGGGAGCAGAGCCCCACCCCAGTCCTACACCCAATCCCATCCCAATCCTACCCCAGGTATTGTGAAAGAGGCACCCCAAGACCCCATATGGGAAAGGGCAGCAGGAACACAACCAGGGTGAGTAATACAATAACACAACCTGCTCCTCCAGCCTGCTCTGGGGTTCCTGAGTGCCCAGAAATGCTCAGGATGTCCTTGTGGAGCCCTGCTGGGACTGAGGGTGACCTGCTCCTGCCCTGGGCTCACTCCCAGGCACAGCTTGAGCAATACTTATTTCCATAGTCTTGAGAAATCCAGATTTTGCACCTGTAATGCAAAGTGCTGCCTGTTTGTCTCTGTATTAGGGATTGACAGGCTGGGGGAAATTCACTGTCTCCATAAATAGTCTACTGATTGATATAATTAAAATATTGTGTGCTCTCCCTCTTGTTCCTAAACATCAGTAAATACAAATTATATTGATAAATATCAGTAAACATAATATGCAGACTAAGCATGAAAGCAAATCTACACTAATTACTACTTCAACCATGATATTACTTGAATAAAACATCCCATTGGATCCAAATTTGAAAGTATTGAATAGATTTTTTTTTTTACAAACTTAAAGATATTTGGGCATTGTTAAAAGATTTGGGTCTTTGAGCACAGCTGTCCTCATTTTCCCAGAGAAATTATTTTCATCTCCTTCCTTATTTCCCCATAATTACAAACAGGGAAAGCAGCTGAGGTGACAAATGACATAATTAATGTCTTCACTTTGTTTTGTCGCCTCCTGTGATCAAGCCTCATTCCCTAATTCCCTGCATTGCCACCTACAGCAACAACCCATCCTCTGGAAGGAGAGGACATCCCAGGAGCTTGGGAAAAATCCCACAGCTCACCTCAGTGTGGGTGGAAAATGCGGATTTGTGTCACCCTGTGTCTCCTGCTGGGCTCCCTTCATCTCCTGAGGATTCCAAACCCCAGTTCTCAGTGCCAAGCTCACCCCAGTGCAGCTCCTGCCCACTGCAGGGAGCTGGCAGCACAGGAATCTGATGGCTTGGAGGCTAAAAAGTCTTGGGATTGCAACAAAAGCAGTCCCAGCCAAATCCAGCACGTTATTTACAGCTCAGGAGTTTGGGGTTCAGGCACTGCTCAACAGGGAGAGTGTGAAAGGTGAAGAGGAGGGAGTAAAGGGTTAGGAAAAAAGGAGACATTGTATTTTGATATTTTTATATTTTTAGGGGTTTATTTTCAACTTAAACCCTACCGCAAGTGAATCTGCAGTGTTATATTCTCTATATGATGCACAATTTACTCATCTCCTAAAGATTATCTGGTTTTATAAAGCCCAAATATCTGAGAATTTCATCAGAAATTTTCACAGCAGCACATCCTCACATTTTTAATCAATCAGTGGCATTGTTGGCACCATGATAACGAACCAGCCAAGTAATTCATTGTGTAAAACAATCAAGGAGAGGGAATAAATCCTGAAATCATTCCATAAAAACACAGCAAGCTCATGGAAGCAGCTCCCACTCGTCCAGGATTTTTGTGTGCACATCTCTGCTGGCAGACAAGAACAAATTCATGCTGTCTCATTTCTCCAGATGAAAACTTCCCATATCCAAGCAGCTTTCCCTGGAATAACAAAATCTTTGGTGAGGTTGTTCCTTTCCCCTGGAATAACAAATTCTTCAGGGGGGTTGTTCCTGTCCCAATCCCAGCTCTGTAATTCCAGCGGGTCATTAAAATTGAAAGCTCTTGAAGAAGCAAATAGCAAAAACAGGGATTGATTGGAGCAAAAAAAATTTCCTGTCAGAACAAAACATGAAGAGAGAATAAAGCAGAGTTTGCTGCTCCTGGACAAAAATGGGATAAGGGAACTCTTTGATGCCAAAGGCAGGCTGAGGTTTTACTTCACCACAGAAAGAGCATTTTCCCGTGGGTTTCCCAGGAAGCTGCAGAGGAGCTGGAAGGCCGAGCTGGCATGGAAAGCCAGGCACACATAGGTGGTGTAGAGCAGCAGCCCCAGCATGGCCAGGTTGAAGGAGTAGAAGAGCACCTTCTCCCAGGGCTCCATCAGGTAGCTGCAGGTGATCAGCTCAAACTGGCAGAAGAGCCAGTACAGGTAGCTCGGGGTGCTCTTCACATCCATCCCCAATCCCAGAGCTCCCTGTGGGATGAAGGGTAAGAGATAATGGAAATGGGAACCTGCAAATGGGAGCCTGACACTGCTCCTGAAGGGTGGGGGATCATGGAAATGGGAACCTGGAAATGGGAACCTCACATTGCTCCTGAAGGGTGGGGGATCATGGAAATGGGAACCTGGAAATGGGAGCCTGACATTGCTCCTGAAGGATGGGGGATCATGGAAATGGGAACCTGGAAATGGGAACCTGCAAATGGGAACCTGGAAATGGGAGCCTGACACTGCTTCTGAAGGGTGGGGGATCATGGAAATGGAACCTCACATTGCACCAGCCTCACCAAGGAGGCTCCCAAGACCTCATTTCACCCAAGAGCTGTGGCAATTCCATTCCCCAGGCCAAACTCTGCCAGAATTTCACCTTGCACTGGGTTATTTAAGGCTCTGTTGGAGCAGCTTAATTAAAACTCCCTTTAACCCGTCTCTCCTTCCTCCTCCTCCTTCTTACCTGTGGATTTCTACACAGAATTTGCTGCAAGGCTGATTCCTGCCACTGCAGGCTGGATTTTATGTCTCGTGCTCCAGTTGCTGCTGGAAGTTCCAGGTGCAAACTGAGAGCATGGAGAGCTCCACACAGGCAGAATTCCAATAAAAGGAAACTACATCCAAGTTATCCAGCTTTTTCTGCAGCAGGGATTGAATTGATCTGTTGCCAGAATGAAATAATAGTACTAATAATATTCATCATACTAATAATACTAATACTATAACTACTACTACTACTAATAATACGTAGTGTATAATATAATAAATTATATTGCATATAATATATAATAATGGAAAATAATAATAAACACAAATTTCTTTTAAAGAAGAAATAAATCAATGCTAGTAGTCACTGAGTGTTGCATTATGGCACCAGCAGGACACAGAACTGGAGAGGAAAAGGGAAAACAGGACTATTTAAATTATTGTCACTTTCTGTCCTTTGGTGAATAAGAGGAAACAAACCAAAAACTCTGATTTCCCACTTTTTAATTGGGAAGTAAAGAACCCCTGGTGGTGTCAAAATCTGTGGAAAGAAATTTATCCCTCAGAAATGACATACCATTAACTCCATAGCCCCAAATAGAGTGGGATTTTACCCTAAAAAAGCCACTCCCCAGAGATTTTAGTGACATTTTGCTTCCATATCTCCCCCACCTCTTTTCTTCCTGCCAGGTGAGCAAAACAAATGCCTCTGTAGCTCAAAATATTAACAATTACTTGTGGCAACATCCTCATTAACCGCCCCATTTCTGCCCTTACACATGGTTTTTACTAAATGAAGTGACACCTGAGCCTCTTCCCACCAAATGCCTCACTCTGAGGAAAATTTGGGATGTAAAAAGCAGAACTCACCTGTGAGCCACGCAGCCGGGCAGGGGATGCTCTGGAGCCAGGCAGGGAGCAGCTCCCGTGTGGATGGAGAGGCAGAGCCCAGGAGTCTGATCCTCAATTACAGAGCGTGTCCTCCGCTCCCCGCCCTCCTCCTGCCTGCTGAAATCTCCTCTGGACTCTGCTTTGTGCAATAATTTATGCTCTGCCTGCACCACGCTCAGGACACGGCACCTGGATCCTGGGCCCGAGCCCAAGCTCAAGGACTCTGCAGGGAGGAGCACAGCAGGCAAAAAAATATTTACAGTTCATGCCTTGCCTGATTTCAAACCTCCCCAAACACCTCTGCCCCCGTGGGGCTTTGAGCTCCTACAAGGGGCAATTTCGTGTCTCCACAGGATTATGGGGTTAAGCAGCCACAAAAATGTGGCACAGGAAGGCCTGCAGTGAAGCCACCACCTTCTTTTGCAAGCTCTGATTGGAATCATTTTCAAACAGCTCCCAATCTCTGCATCTCCCAAAGCTGATCCAGAAAGCCCAGGGTGGAGGGGATTTGGGGATGAGGTTGGTGTAAGGAAAAGAGGGTGAGTTTTCCTCAGAAAAGCTGCAAAATAAGAGCAGGCCGCAAATGCTGGAGGCTCTTTAATGATCTAATTGGTCAAGTAAACGAGGTAAGAATCTGCATAATAGACGGTGTTCCAAACTATCTGCCTGCAGCCAGATCATTTCCAAATATGAATCATGGGGACGATGTGCCACAAGCCATGTCTGAGCCTCACCTTCCCTCCCTCCCATCCCAAACACAGCCTGAGCTCAGCTGCCAGCAAACCCTGCCCTGCTCCCTCAACCTTCTGCTTTTCCCCCTCATCCTTTCCAACAAAATCAAGTTTTCTGTTTAAGAACTGGCCCTTTCCCCTAGAAAATGCAGCGATGGGGAAGGACTGCCCCAGGCAGCAGCAGTCAAAATGCTCCGTTTTCAACCTTTCAACCAAATTCTCCATGTCCAACCCTTGTCCCTCGGGAATTCCTGCTTCCAACCAGACTTTCTCAGCCATGGATTTCTGTGGAGTCTGGAGGGCTGGGGTGGGATGCTGCAGACAGGCAGAAATATTAGAAAAGGAAAAATAAAATATGGTTTAGGCCCTGCTACTGTAGCTAAGCAAACAGCATCTGAGTGTGCTACTCACAGAATCCTGGGATGGTCTGGGTGGAAGTGATGCCTCAGGTTTTAGCTTTTCTATTTTTCACATTCTGTGCTGCTTTAGTGTGTGGGTCTGAGCTTCACATGAGGGGATGGTGAGCTCTGTGCACAGAGCAGGGAGACAAAACAATTCCTGCTCCAGC
>JAWWEY010000013.1:1846099-1861600 GCA_035582745.1 Loriotus luctuosus | reverse complement strand
CAGGGACAGACCCCGGGAGCGCTCGTGCATTTTGGGGCCATTTTGGTTCATCTTGGGTGCAGCCCTGGCTGGGCTCTTGTGCCCGCTCTTCTGCCTTACCTGAGGAAATTTAAATTAGCCCAGAGCTGCCTTATCTCAATCCCGCCTCAGAAGGCTCCAGTTTTTGGGTTTGATCAAGAATTTTGTCAAGAGAAGGCGTCAGGGCTGGGATGAACCTCTGGAGTAGCCAAGGCACTGAGTGAAATGTGGATTTTACACTGCAGTCAGCTGAGGGCACAGATAATTTTAGTCTCAGAGAAGTCACCAAAAAAGGCACCTGTGACCTCAGCTCCCCTCTCACCTCAGCTCTTTGGGACAAGCCTGGCCTAAGGATTTAATCCTGAATTTAAGCCTGTCATGTTCTGCATCCAGAAGTCCCTCAGAGAGAAAATGTGAGGCATTCAAATGTATAAATCAATTTCGCAGCCCTTTGCTTAATGCAAATTAAACAGTCTGCACCACAGACACAAAACAGCTGCTAAACAGAGTAAAAATTAATGAAGAAGAAAATGAAGATTGCTTTGCTGCTGCTTTTTATCCATTTGTGCCCAGATCTGAGGAAGGTTTGTGAGAGCACTGCCAGTTTGCAGAGCCATCCCAAACTGCTGAGCTCCTATTTCCATTTTCCTGGCGTGTCCTGGAGTTCTCTGGGCAAGGGGGGAGTTTGTGAGGCATGAATTCCCCAGCAATGCTGCACAAACACTCCCTGCTGTCTGCACTCTGCAGTGGTGCTCATGGTCACACCACAGATCCCTCCAGGGAGCAGCTCTGGGCTCAGGAGCATTTTCAGCTCTACCTGCTGGGGGTTCTGGGGGTTCCTCGGTCATTTCCCAGTTTTCAGGGAGTGCACACCTGGAAAATGACGGGGGAAAATCTGTTTGGAATAATCTCTGTCTCCCAAAATTTGTCATGCCCTGGACAGGGGGACTCCAAGTCAATATTTTAGGGATTGTGCTGTCAGTGACCTCAGAGGCCAAATTTTTGTGGCAATTCCAGAACTGGGGTAATTCAAGGCTCTGTAAGTTGAAAAACCCCAGAATTTTCTTCTGAAATACATCCCAGGTTAAACTTTTCCATGAAATTAACATTAGCATCTTTCCTTGATGTACCACCAGGTAGTTTGGCTCTGATATTCAAAGCGAGTAAGATGTAAAGGTTAATAAACAACATCCCATAGTTTACTTGGGAAGCAAGACAAATTATTGTTTTCCTAAAATAATATTCATTTCAGGTCAAATTTACACCCTATAAAATGAAAATTTTATATTGAAAATGAAAATTCTATGTTTAAAATCAAGAATTATATTCCCTGAGTAAGGCAGGGGTGGTATTTCTACCCCAGGCACCTGCAGGTATTTAACCAGGATGTCTTCATAATTTTAATTTATATATAATAATTTCACTGCTAATTTATAGATAATAATCTCGCTATTCTATATAATAATTTCACAATAGTGAAATATATATATTTCATTGTATATATTATGTATATTTAATTGTATTAATTACATATTAATACTTAATAATACAGTAATATTATATATAATAAATATAATAATTTCACACACTGCATTGTGTTTTGGTGCACACCATTCCACAGCAGAATAATGTGTTTAATAAGAGATATTTTTAAAATTGCTTTGATTTTTTATATATTTGAATTAGATATCTTTAAATCTCTTTTATTTTTTATATATTTATAATCTTCAACAAGTCACATTATTGTGCACATCTGATTTGCCAATAGAAGTATTTAGACGTGAGAAAACCTTTTAACTGGGCAGGAGAATTCAGCAAACAGCAACAGCAACATCCCCCAAATTTTAGCATCCCAGAGAATATTATAGAACAGACACCCTGCAGATTTTGGAAGTATTTTTACAAGGAAATCTCCATCAAATTAAATGTTTCTTGTAATGATTTTTGGTGACCCATCAGTGTTGTGTCCCCAGGGTGAAATAATGGTAAATTCAGTTTGCAACTACAGGAAATTAAAGTTTTTCACTGCTATTATTTTTATTTAAGTTATGCTTATAAGTACATTCACAAAATGAGGCTTCTTCCAAGCAAAACTATTGAATTTTATTTAATAGAAGCAAGAAGTGACAATGCTAAAAACGCTGGCATTATTCAGGCTAGCATATTGTGAGAGTTTCTCCATTATCTCACTCTCTATTTTCATTCTGAGTACCACAAAAATTGCCTAGAAAAGCTGAATACTGCTTGGGGAAAATTGGGAAGATAATTCCCAAGTTTATTCTGTTTATAACCCACAACTGCTGTGTACTGGAGCACTGAGCAGACAATGAATTCCCGTCTGCAGGATCAGATTATTTGGTCCTGTAGCCAAAATATAAAAACAATCGATGCCCTGATGCTTTCACGCTACGGGCGAGCAGGAGGAGGAGCTGTTGAGCAAGGAATGCTTTTCCCAGTTTTCCAAGCGGGTAATTCTCCACTTTGTTCACAAACCCGGCTCAGAAATCGCTTTTCGTTCCTCTCACAAGTGACCAAAAACTAAAATTAAACAGCAGCTGTTACCCCGAACTTTGGTGAGGGTTTTTATTGCTGATTTTTAAAATAACCTGCGGGTGCTGAAGTTCTGCTTCTCCCCTGGGAAGAGCTGCTGGAGTGCAGAACGAGCCCTGAAATTGGGATTTTTTGGCTCAAGCCACTGGGCTGGCTCAATAATTATCTGCTTTTTATCTCAATAATTATTGCATTTTTATCTTCTTGTTTTGTTTGTGTTAGGGTTGGGATAAAAGTGCTTGAGATGTATTTTGTGTTTAGACTTGGATGTTCATTATTTTCTTTCCTATATTGCAGTTTTACAGGTTGTGAGCTCTGGAGTATTTTAGCAATAAGTTAGGTCTTCTAAGGTTAAACTGTCTAATTAAGAAATTACACTTAAACTATTTTTACTTTCAACTTAATTATTAACTACTTGAAGTCTGCAATGCAGACTTTTCTAACTAATTATAAAAACTACTATTTAAACTTATGAAAAAGAAAGTTAAGAAGGACTAGCTACTGCTTTAAAACTTCTATTTTGATTTATATATATATATATTTATATATTACTATATTTTCAAAATTTGTGGGCCCTGGAACCTCCTCATTTCCCTCCACAATTCCAGGGTCTGGACCCAAACTGCCAACAGGGAAACACAACCTCACAGGAGTCACAGTTCCACATTTCTATTGCAGTAAAATGACAAATAAATAATGAATTATTGGTGGGAGAGAGCAGCATTCTCCTTATTTTACATTTATTTTATCTTCCCTTAAGTATAAAATCAATAGATTTTTAAAGCCATAATAGGGATAGTGATATAATAATGCTATGGAATATATATATGAACATATATTACTAATATTATTAGAATTACTAGCTTGCAGCTAATTATTACTTTGTAGGTAATAGACAGTGACACATTTATATTGCAGTGAAATGACAAATAAATAACAAATTGGTTGGGAGAGAGCAACATTCTTCTTGTTTGACATTTATTTTATTTTTCCTAAAGTATAACAGTAATAGAGATTTAAAAGCCATAATAGAGATAGTGATATTAATGATATTATTAGAATTATTAGCTACACAGTTTGTAGCTAATAGACAGTTCCACATATATATTGCAGTGATATGACAAATAAATAACAAATTAGTTGGTGGGAGAGAGCATTATCCTTCTTATTTGACATTTATTTTACCTTTCCTAAAGTATAAAATTAATGGATTTTAAAAAGCTGTAATAGAGATAGTGATATAATAATATTATTAGAATTATTAGCTACACAGTCTGTAGCTAATAGACAATGACACTTTTCTATTACAGTGAAATGACAAATAATGAATTGGTTGGTGGGAGAGAGCAGCATCCTTATTTTACATTTAGTTTATCTCTCCTTAAGTATAAAATTCATATAATTTAAAAAGCTGTAATAGAGATAGTGATATTAATAATATTATTATAATTATAATACACAGTTTGTAGCTAATAGACAGTGACACATTTCTATTGCAGTAAAATGACAAATAAATTATTAATTGGTGGGTGGCAGTGAGCAGCAGCATCCTTATTTTACATTTATTTTATCTTTCCCTAATATAAAATTAATAGCAATTTAAAAGTCACAATAGATATCATTAATATCAATAATATCATTAGAATTATTGGCTATGCAGCTTTTTATCAGATAAACATTTCTGTAGTATCAAAAATATTATTTCTTTCTTTTTTATCTTTGTTCAGGACACTCAGCCTCAGTTTTCCTGGAGTATTTATCAAGTACTTTAAGTTAATTAATCAGCCTCATTAGCTACAGGTGCTGCAACACCTGTGCTGGTACCTCATTCCCCAACTCACAGGTGCAGATTTTGGCATTTTGGGTAAAAAAAAATCCGTGTCTCAACTCAAGCACATCGTGACAGAGGGGAAGATAAAGGGGAGAGGGTTTTCTAGGCCTGAAATGGAAAATTTTGGATAAAATGCTAAAAAGAGCAGTTTGCACTTCTTAAAGTTAAAGCAGTGTTACGGTTATAATTAATATTTGTTATTAATTTTGCTGGTTGTTCAGAGCTGGATGTAAAAATGGAACACAGAAAGTTAACTTTGGGTTGAGCAGGCTTGGAGGCCTGGCATTTATTCCAGCTGATCTTTGAAAGAAGTGGCAAAACAAAGAATTTACAGCACAGCAACAAAAGTCCAGAGGGAGTGGGAGCTGCTGGAAAACCTGGAATGGTCCTGGCTGAAATTTACAGTTTTTCAGTCAGAATTTCAGTTTGGGGTTTGTGGTTTGTTAATTCCCTTTGTGTTTGAGGTGTTTGATTCTGTGCTGGCTCTGACCCTCTCTGGGGTTGGTTGATGTTTTGGTTTGGTTGGTTGATATTTTTGTTGTGTTTTGTGCCCCTCAGCTGGCAGCAAACAGCTCAGGCCCGGCATTTAATTGCTTATATTTAAATAGAAATATTTATATTATATATTATTCTGCTCACACTCCCAGCTCGTGGATTTCAGTGCTGTCAGTGCAGCAAAATGGCAATTTACACAAACTGGGCAGAGAAGGAAGCGAGATGCTTTGGGGGTTTTTCCAACAAAATGCTACCTTGGCAAACTCTACTTTCGGTTTAATAATTGACAAAATCCTGCTTTGTTTCCATTTTCACTGCGAGCTTGTGAATGGAATTGGGAAACACACAAGGGTCAATTTCATCCTTTAGAAGAATCCCAGGATGGCTTGTGTTGGAAGGGACTTTATTGGGCATCTCATCCTATGGGCAGGAACACCTCTCGCTATCCCAGGTTGCTCCAACAACCAAATAACTTTGATTAAATAATTTTAAATTATTAAATAATTTTTTAAAAAATTTTTATTAAAATTGCTTTTATTAAAATCCCTTTTATTCGATAATTTTAATTACACTTTGATTAAATAATTTTGATTTTTTAATTTTAAAAATTGTTGATTTAAATCACTTCGATTAAATAATTGTAATTACATTTTGATTAAATAACTTTGATTTTTTTATTTTAAATTTTTATTTAAATTACATTGATTAAATAATTTTTAATTATATTTTGATTTTTTTTAATTTAAAAAATTTTGATTTAAATCACTTTGATTAAATAATTTTTTCCTTCCCCGGCCTCTCCCAGCCTACAACTCCCAGCATGCCCCCACTCCACCCGCACCAGCGCGCTCCCGCGGGGGCTGCCGGGATTTGTAGTTCAGCGGCGCGGCGGGGGCGGCGGCCGGGACGCTCCGCCCGGGTGGAAGGAGGGCGGGCCGGCGCCGGGCGCGGGGGACACGGGACGCAGGTACCGCGGGCGGCTCTGGCAGCCACCTCCCGACCGAGCCGAGCTGAGCCGAGCCGCGGCGGGCAGCGGCGTTCAGGAGGCATCCGGCGGCGCAGCGCTCGGCGCATCCATCGGCGGGCCCGAGCCCCCGCGGCACGGACGGGGCGCCGCGGGGCCGGGGCGCGGCCGCCGGGAGCAGCGGGAGCGGAGCCGCAGCGAGCGGAGCGGAGCAGAACGGAGCGCGGGGCTCGGCGCTGCCCGGCCGGCCGAGCATGCACTGAGCGAGCGGCCCCGGGCTCGGAGCCGCCCCGCTGCATGCTGTGGGGAGACACGGTCGCGATAATAAATGATAGAGGATACAATGACTTTGCTGTCTCTGCTGGGTCGGATCATGCGTTACTTCTTGCTCAGACCGGAGACCCTGTTCTTGCTGTGCATCAGCCTGGCCCTGTGGAGTTATTTCTTCCACACGGATGAGGTGAAAACCATTGTTAAGTCCAGCAGGGATGCGGTGAAGATGGTGAAGGGCAAGGTGGCCGAGATCATGCAGAATGACAGGCTCGGGGGTTTAGACGTGCTGGACGCTGAGTTCTCCAAGACCTGGGAGTTCAAGAGCCACAATGTGGCTGTCTACTCCATCCAAGGCCGCAGGGATCACATGGAGGACAGGTTCGAAGTAATCACCGACCTGGTGAACAAGACTCACCCTTCCATCTTCGGGATATTTGATGGGCACGGAGGAGAGGCAAGTGCTCAGCTGGAAATAACCAATAATTCAACAACACCAAAAAAAAAAACGGGGGGGTGCGGGAGGGAGGATGGTCCAAGGCAAGGCGTGGATGTGCTCTCACCCACCAGGTTTGTGTGGTTGTCTTGTACATTGCGGGGAGGGGATTTCCTTGCTTTTTGTCTCTGAAAAAGGGCTGTGTAATCCTCCCTTCCCTTTTTCCCTCCTTTCCCCTTCCACTCTCAGCACGGCAGAAATGTGTCCGTACCCCCTTTGCCCTTTGCAGTAGTAGAGGTTTAATTGAAGGCAAGGCTGCTGGAGGTGGCTCTGACGTGCGTGGAATAACGATGATGAGCACAAACTCCCCGGAGTCATCTTTTGTTACAGCCAAGTGTGCTGTGATGTGATTTTGGCAGCGGGCTGGCTGCTCCCCCGGACAGAGCCGGGCTCATGGGCTGAGGTGACACAGGAGCGCTGCCGGAGGATGATAAAGTGTGGAAAATGTGCTCTGGGTAATTCCCTGTCCAGGGAGCCGAGCACGACGCGGTGTTTGGGAATTATGTTTGGGAGTTTTTGTCATTAAAGCGCGCTGTGCCTGCCCTGGAGGGAAGGCAGCAGAGCCGGCATCGTGGCGCTCGGGGCTGGGCGACCTCGCCGCTCTGCCGGGCACGCTGGCGATCGGGGTATTCCGTGGGTTTGCGGATGACAAATGCTGGAACTGCAGCTTCCTCTGCCTTGAGGATGTGGTGCTGCCACGCAGCTCTTGGTGTGGCACAAGGCACGCGTTTCGTAACTGTGGGCAAGGACGAGGAGTTCGTCCTTGTGTGGCAAAGCAGCTCCGGCTGGGTGTGAGGGAGCCCGCTGGGGTGATGGGAGAAATGGTGGGAATTTTCCGTGAGGGAGGGTGTTCCTCCAGATCCAAGAGTCCAAATCCTTCCTGGAAAAGCTCTGGCAGTGCCCAGGCACTCACGGGGCACAGGGGTGGCAGCTGCTGCCCTGCTAAACCTGGAAGGACTCCTGGAAAATCCAGGCCCTGGGCTCGGCATCGGGAGCCGCTGCCAGGCTTGGGAAGGGACCTGGGCTCTCCTCGCAGTGCCGGCTCTTTGGCCCCCTTTAAATTAACGCGAACTCTTTGGGTATTGAGGATTGTCGGCTTCATAAAAAGTGCTGAGCTCTGTTTTGGGGTATTCTGTCTGATTTCAGGTGGGGCACAGCAGTGCCAGCTCCTCCTGGCATTCTCAGGCCAGTTCCCTGGGCATGGAGGAGCACTGGGGGCAGTGTCTGTGGAACACGGGTGGCAATGTCCGTGTGTCCCAAAGCGTTCCCAGCTTTATTCCAGGAGCCCTGAGCAGTTCCTTGGGGCCATCTGGCTCCTTTGTGCCCGGGAGGAAGGTGCCGGGGCCGTGCCTTTGTGTGAGCTGAGTTTCCTTGTGGGAACCGAGCAGCCCAGACAATTGGTGAAATATCTGAGTGGTGTTTTCAAACAGAGTGCTCCGAGGCTGTGGGATCCAGGGTGAAAGGGGGATCTGATTTCTTTCATTAATTTTGTAGCTTGCCCTGCACGAGATGGCAAGCTGAGGGTATTAAATAACCCCCAACTAACACAGGGAATGTTGGCATTTAGCTAACGTGCCCTGTGGATATTGCCTGCTTTGTTGGGCATCTTGAAATTCCATCCATGGCACACATTAATGCTGGATCTGTGGAAAACTCATTGGCCTTTTGTATTCTGCTTCCTCAGAACTTGCTCTGATGGATTCAGTGGCAAAGTACAGGCAGGTTTTTAATTTTGAAAGGTTCAGCAGAACTCTCCACAGATCTTTTCTAAATTTAGTGGGTTATAAATGTACCCGTCTCGCATCTGTTATTCATAATGGAATCCTAAATGTTCTTCATGGCCTTTACTCCTACAAAAATAAGTTAAGGACCTAATTAGTTTTGAGTTTTACATTTTAGGTAAAACTGTTCAGAAGAACATGAACTGTGTGCTGTGCATACAGCAAAAAAAAGAAGAAATAATGAGGAACAGTTTTTATTCTAAGCAGGTTTTGTAATTTTGAGTAGAAAAGAAGAGAGAAGAAATAAAAATTTATGTTCTTATTTAATCCCTAATACATAACAGTACATTTTAAATCTCTATTTGAATGGGGGGGTTGTATGTCTTAATTTATTTTCATTTTTTAAAAACATCAAATACTCTGTGAAACACTTCATCTACGCACTTAGCGAAGCCTTTGTGAAGGTTAAATTTTCCATGTGGGCTCCCATTAAATTTCTTTATGTATATTTTAAGAATAAAGAACAGCTGATCCCTGGGGTTACGTGTGAAACAAACTGTTCTATATGGGGAGAAATTTGTTTTTCCAAAGAGCCAATACCAGAAATGAGATGCCAGGTTAATTATTTGCAGCTATATGCAAGGGAGCCTGTCTCCATTAATTACTTCCTGCCACATCCCATTGAAGTGGAAGGATGGAGGAGCGTGATTCAAGCAGCTTCAATTACTGTGCACTGCTAATTTATGAAGATTTCTGAGCTTTCATATCACCAACATTTTGCATAAATTCTACTTTTATGTCATTTCCTCTTCCAGCTTTCAGTTTTAGCCTGGATAGGTTGGCAGACATTGCTTTGGAGTTTGTGGGTGGCTTGAGAAGGCAGTAAGCAAAAATAATTATTAATGCTCTGGTTTGCTGCAGTAACTTCTGAAAGGCAAGAGGATTTCAGAGAGAAAATTGGATGTGGGGTGTGTGGTGCAATCTTTTATTAAAGGTTAATTTCTTGGAGATATAATGGTAATGATGATGATGATGATGACGATGATGATGATTATAATAATAATAGTAATAATAAAAAAGAGCAGGTAGAGGTCAAAGAAGAGACCTTTCCAGATCTTCTTTTCATCTTTCTGGATTTAGAAAGAATAAAGAAAAGTTGCTGCCTGTTGTCTCACTGAATGACTTTGGCCAAAGGATCAACCTTCAATGTGATTGAACTTAGAAAAGAAAAAAAAATTCTGTTCTCTCATCAGTTTCTTTTTAAGGTTTAAAAATGCCTTGAGTGCTTTATTTTTTTCTTGCCCTTTTCCCTTTATTTAGGAATTTTGGGGCTGCCCAGGCTGGAAGATGGGGCAGTGTGAAACTCCACAAATGACCAAATAACAAATGATGAGCTGGGAAGCTGAGCAGAGGAAAGGCTGGCTGCTTAATGAGAGTGATTTCCCTATTTTAACTACCATTTACTCTCAAATATTTAAGGTTTAAGCATGCAGTTTAATGAGATCTCAGCATTAGGCAAGGGCAAAATAGCTCAGCTCCCATCTGCAGTTTTATAGTTATGGCTCTGCTGTAAATCATTGGTTTTTTCCTAACCCTGTGGGGTGAAGGTTTTAAAAATAATTATGGTAATAGATAGTACCTTCCTCTGCCTGGGCTTGTTTGCAGTTGTAAACGGATGTGGGAAATTACAGCTCAGTAACTGTCTCATAAAAAAATGTCTCTTTTTTATTTCCCTCCACCTCCTGAACGGGGACGTGGCAAGACTTGTCCCTCATGATGTGTAGCTGTGGGTAAGAGCTTTTCCTGCCTGGAATAATTGGGCTCTGGAGCTGCTGAGCCAGTGGTTTAGGATGGAAAATACACCTTTTTATTTTTATTTTTTATTCCCAGTGCAGGGAAAGGCTGGGGAGCTGGAATGGGGAAGGAGAGAATCCGTGGGGCTCAGGACCTTGATATCAGCAGCACCAAGTGCTGGCAGAAGTCTCTGGTTACTGATTAACTGAGAAAGACACAAAAAAAAATTAAAGAAAAGGGAAAGGTCAGAAGATAATGGTGGAGAGTCCTGAAGAGCCTGGTGTGAGGCTCTGCAAATGGGAATGCTGAGGTGAGGCCTGGAGGAGAGGGCACTGTGCCAGCTGTGTTTGAACAAACCTGCTGTGCATTCCAGTCCAGCCCTCTGATCCTGACAGCAGAAGGTGTTTGCGCTGTGCTGAAAGAAGAGAAGGCTGCCAATTTTACAATTTTAGTTCATTTTTTGGTGTTTTTTTTAATCTGCTAATTCTCATTCCGGCCCCATCCCTGTGATGCTGAACTACTTAAGCAATGTCAGCAATGAAAATTTATCTATCAGGCTTTTGAGTCAAGGCCATTCAGGATCGATGGCTTGGGATTTTATAAAAGGTAGGAATAAATCAAACACAGGCTTTGGAGTTTCTCTGGATGTTACTACCCAGTTGTAAGGAGAAGTCTTGGAGGGTTTGCAGTTTTTAAACAGAAACTGCCAGCATGGTTTTCCTTTTATAGTAACTTCCTTTGGTTTCTAATCTAGAATCTACTGCAAAGTGTCCAAATGTTTGAATAAATATTTACATAGGTGAGGTCATGTTGATAGGCAAGTCCCAAATCTGCTTATGAATTCCCCTCCAGTGGCCTAAAACACAAGTCAGAAATTATCTACAGGAACATTCCTGTCATTTTGTTCAGTTTATCTCAGTTTTATTCTTGCATATCATGCTCCAGGATTATGATTTTCAGCCTACAACACCATGCTGATTCGATTCAGGGTTAAACTCTACGCTCATTTGCTGTACAAAAATTGATTAAAATGCTGTAAAAAGCTGTAATTGGAAGGAGGAACTTTAATTGCTGCCATTCAGGGCTGTATCGTTGGGTGTAGGATTGAGCCTTTTTTCAATTTTGATAACAATCAAGAAGTCAATTAATTTTTAATGTGTTTTGCCAGCTTTGTTTTAATCGGTGTTTCCCTGTCAGGGCTCTCAGGCTGCCAACAGATTGCCACTGGTTTAATGAAAACAATTTTGATTATGAGATGCTTTCAGATTATGAAAGTCATTGAAGTTTTCCCCATGAACTTGAAGAACTCAAGACTCCTCCACAGGACGTGTCCCTGTTGGGAATTGCTGTGCATGGAGAGGAAACAATCTTGGAGCAGTGGGATTTTAATAATTTCTGTTCCATAGCTCAGGAGTTTGGGTATTTTTGTGTGAGAGAAAAAAAGATTCAGGTCCTCTGTCATGTGGGTTAATTAAACCAGCAGATTGCTCTGCCTCCAGTGTGGTGTTTCCAGCAGCTCTTTTGGAGCACAGTAGGATTTCTCCTCCCTCCCTTTTTGCTAGAAACCCAAATATTTACGGTGTAAATTGTGCCTTAAAGCTGTGATTTGGCTTCTGGCAGTTTCACTTCTGAAACAATCTCCTGGCACGTGGTCACTGTGTTTTGCTGCTGGCTGGTTCCTGCTGGTGGCTGCAGTTTCCTGCAGCAGTTTTGGCACTGTGGGCATGTCCCATGCTATGGCAGGATTCCCATGCGCTGCTTTTGGCACTTCTCAACTTTTTCTTCATTTTCTCAGGACTTTTCAGCCCTGCCCCTCTTCATCTGGGCTTTTGTGTCTTCCTCAGCACGCAGGTGTTGCCTGCTCTGAGGTGAAATTCCAGCTTTCCTCAGCCCCAGTGGCCTTTGGACACATTGATCTGCTCAGAAGTGAGTGGGATTGTGCTGTGAGATCAGCCAGGTTTTGGGATCCAGCCCTGGAAGTGTCCAAATTCAGGGTTTGGAGCATCCTGGTCTAGTGGGAGGTGTCCCTGCCCATGGGATGAGATGGGCTTTAGGGTCCCTTCCACCCCCAACCAGTGTAGGAAGGGCAATGCAGAGTACCTGGCACTCATTTTTCTCAGGTCTCGAGGTTCAGGTCTTTCTCTTCCCTCAGAGCACAGCATAGAAACCCTGGCAGATCTGGGAAAAGGAACAGAATGCTCGTGTGCTCCTCCTGCTTTGAATCTCTGCCCTTGCAGGGAGACTTCCCAAACCTAATTTAAGGGCAGCAGCTGCTCTAATTATGCACAGAAAGTCACACGCCTCTTGCTCCAGTTTTTCACTCAATATTTTTGGTAAATTCTCCAAGTTTAAGTGAAGTCAGCACCCTTTGGGCCCCACTGCACCCCCTGCTCTGTGTCCCACACAGACTCCTCACCCCCATTCCTCGTCCCTGCTGGTCCTGTGGCCACTCCTCTGTCCCTCATCCCACAAACCCTCAGGGAATGCTGAGTCCCAGGAGCTGTGCCCATTCCAGCCCTCCTGGGATGGATTTTGTGCTTTAAAACAGAATTTGGAACTCCAGGTTCCCTCTAGCTGCTCCTGCCGCTGCTCAGGTTCCCCAGATCCCAGCCCAGCTGGCCAGACCGGTTCCTCTGGCTCCACCCCAGCCCAGGAGTTCTCCCATGCAGGAGAAGGTCATCAGCACTTAATGACTCTATTTCTTTATGAGCCTGGAGAGTTTCACTTCACCCAGAAGGTCAGGAAACAGCAAAGGCTACAGATGAGGCAATCCCAAAAGGGAGTTTTCATCCTGACAGAAATGTCCATGCTGGATCTGCAGCCTGTTGTCATTTCTGTGTAACATCAGGAGTTGTAACAAGCTGCAGATTTTTTTTCTCTCTTGGGCTGTTTTATCTGCTTTTACTCCTGTTTTTTAGCTGGTGTTTAACACTTCAATGTTAAACAGTGCTGGTTTTATTAAAGCAGTTTAAAGCCCATGCCAAAGCAGGTTTCATTTGAAAGCAGCATAGCTTTGAAAAAATGCAAATTGCATTACAGTTTATGAGAGAAGAAAGGTTTGCAGGTGCCAGAATACAGACAAATACTCAGGGTAAGTAAGGCTGGTGAGAATGGTAAATTTTAGTTGGAATAATTGCTCATTTATGCCGTGACATTGATGTTTATATGGCAAATACAGCCTGGACCAGATCAGGCCTGATGCAGGAAGGATCAAGGGAAATATTTTGTTCCTGCTAAAAACCAGAAATAACCAGAAAGCTGTTGTTAAGAGCAGGCTCTCAGCTCTGGAGTGGTTTGCCATCAAATAATGTGGATGGAGGAGAAATCCACCTTTCTTTCTGCTCCTGTGGAAAAGCCATGCCAGAAAAGCAGCTGGTGGTGGAGCTGGGATCTTGGGATTGGGGTGTGGGATGAGGAGCAGAGTGGACAGGGGGAAGGAGGGGTGAGAAAAGGGACAGGGGAAAGAGGGGTGAGAAAAGGGGGTGGGGAGAAGGAGGGGGCAGAAAAGGGGACAGGGGGAAGGAGGGGTGAGAAAAATGGACAAAGGGAGGGAGAGATGAGCAGAGTGGACAAAGGGAAGGAAGAAGGCATAAACAAAGTGGACAGGGGGAAGGAGGGATGAGCAGAGGGGACAAGGGCAGGGAGGAAGGGTCGTTCTTTGGGTTAAGCCCATCTCCAAGCCCTGAGAGCAGCGAGGCAGCACAAAGGACTGTCCTGCTGCTCCTACAAACTGCCTGTGATGCTGGAACATCTCCTGCTCTCATCACCTGTGACCCTGCCTGCTCCCCAGCTGTGGGAGCAGTGACATCTCCAGCCACACAATCACAGGAGGTGTTTTCACTGCTGAGCCACATCACAATTAGCCACGGCTCCTCGTGTGGGCAAACCTCAAAGCTCCCCTGGAGAAATGAGCACTTATTTGCATTTACTTTCAGCACCAAAATGTTATCCCTTGCAGATTTGCTCATTGTCAGAAGTGTTGATAAAGCCTTTTTTATTTTTTTTCCCTCCGAATCCCCTTCAGGGGTAAACATTTGATTTTATTAAGTTCTGTTATAATAGCTGAAGCTGTCATACAGCACTGCTTTCAATCAATATGCTTTTTAATGTAATAAATCTCTTTACTTTCTCATTCTCTTCCCAAAAGAAAACTGCTGGAGGGTGTGAAACATTTCTTCTGAGGGAAAAGTGCATGGTCCATAATACAGCTCTGTGCTGTGCAACTTCTTTAAACTTCATTTTCAATGGGAATGTGATTTATTTCCAGGTAATCTGTGCATGCACTGCATTTTCCCTGGAATGTCTGCTCCCTCCAGACAAACACCGAGGTATTGAAATATCTGATTGTGGTTGGCATGAAATAAAATCTCTGTCCAAAGCTGTGTGCTTCAGGAATGAAGTGTGGGAGTAGGAGGAAGGGGAGAAGGAACATGCTTGTCTCTTTAGTGTTCTTGATGTTTATACCCCCGAGCTTTCATCTGCTTTTGTGCTTTGCAGAGTGAATGGTGTTTTTCTGATTTTTATAGCTTTTTTTTTATTGCTCAAGTGTTTTTGGAGATGTCTGAGACATTATGTAGGATGTAGAAGGTGCTTTTCGTGCTGGGGTTTTTTTTTAGCGTGGGATATATGTGATGTGGTTCCTGTGGTTTTATTTCTGCTGGGAAGCAGGGAAGTTGGGCAGCAGTCTGGATAATCCCACCAAACAAAACTAATTTTTCATTGGATATTTATTCCTAATTATCTGAAGTTTGGCTGTTCATTGTTGTGGGCGAAAAGGGGAACAACAGCTGAAGTTTGGCCCTTTATTGGTGTGGAAGGAAAGGGGAATTAGACCAGGAGAAGTAGCAAAAACCAGTCTCCAGCTCCCAAAGAGGAGAGAAGCAGCAGCCCTGGGTAGGAGACAATCCCATTTCCCCAAAGTGGAGTTAACTCAGGGATGTGCACTTTGGTGGGAGAGGCCAAACTGGTGGAATCCATCCAACACCTGAGGGGCTGGATTTGTGTGTGAGGTGATTCCTGGGTCAGGATGATCTTGGTTTTATTTGGTTCAGGATTTTGATTCCTAGGTCGGAATGATCTTGGTTTTATTTGGTGCAGGATTTTGATTCCTAGGTCGGAATGATCCTGGTTTTATTTGGTGCAGGATTTTGATTCCTAGGTTGGAATGATCCTGGTTTTATTTGGTGCAGGATTTTGATTCCTAGGTCGGAATGATCCTGGTTTTATTTGGTGCTGGATTTCTGTGAGAGGTGATTCCCATGTGATCATGGTTTTATTTGGTGCTGGATTTGTTTGAGGTGATTCCTGGGTCATGATGGATCCTGGTTTTATTTGGAGCAGGATTTGTGTGTGAGGTGATTCC
>JAWWEY010000013.1:1809401-1824025 GCA_035582745.1 Loriotus luctuosus | reverse complement strand
AGGCTCAGGGTGGGCACAGCAGGAATTTCCCCATGGAAAGGGTGCTCAGGCACTGGCACTGCCCAGGGAGGGTTGGATCCCCATCCCTGCAGGTGGCACTCGGGGCTCTGGGCTGGGGACAAGGTGGGTATCAGGCACAGCTTGGACTTGATGGTCTCAGAGATGTTTTTCCAACCTCAATAATTTGGGATTCTGAGAATTCAAACCTCAATAATTCTCGGATTCTGAGAATGTGGCTGCAGCCAAAAGGCAGAAGATGCTGAGGACATGGAGTGGGGCTCCGTGGGGATAGCACAGGGGGCTGGCAAGAGCAGGAAAGGTGTGAAAGGGTTGGGTTTGGGGTGTTTTAGGAGAGCAGCAAGACATCAGTGGCTCTCAGTCACATGAAGACCTGAAGTGACTGCCAGCCATGCCTGCTGAACTCAGAATGACAAAGGGGGGAAAAATGCTTCCTTCTGGGGGTTTCCACAAGAAACCACAAGAGACCAGCCAGAATCTGTTCTCCAAGCAGCAGTAGCACTCCTTGCAGCCAGTGGTTTCAAGAGGAACCTTCCAAGGAACTCACCAGGCTCCTCCCATGGGGAGCATCCCTCAAGGGAGCCCTCAGGCCCTGCACAGCTTCTGCACCTCTGGCAGGGCTGGCAGCACCTCCCGGGCAGGAGCAGCCCCTGATCCTCTCTCTGCCCACCACAGAAGCCATTGCCATGCCAGCTGACATTCCCAGCACCCCTGCAAGCACCAATCCCATCCCTTTGTTTCTCAGGAACAGCACCCATCTGCTGCCAGCAGCTCACATCTGGAATTGTGAGTGTTGAGAAAGAACCCCAGTCCTGTTGCAAGGAAATTATTCCTCCAGCCAAGGGGTTTATGCAGAACTGAGTTTACCATTTGGAGTTAGAAATTTACTACAAATCCTACAGTTACACCAGGTTTTAAACCTCAGAATTACAATTTTATCTCCCTTCATTCCGAAAAAGCCGCCCTGATGTAAATTGCCACCTGACAGAAAATATTCAAAGAGAAGAGGAGGAGAGGCAGAGGATCTGCAGAGCAAAAGCCCTCCTGAGCACAGGAGAGAGCACAGGGTGGAGCTGATGCCCAGCCCCAGAATCTCACCCTGACTGCAGCACTGCTGACCCCAGAGCAGGAACAGGCACGGCCTGAGCACTTCCCAAGGTTTGGGAGCCACCACTGCATCTGCCTCACTGCTGGCCTGGCTCCAGGAGGAAGCAGCTGGGCTCAGCTGAGGGGTGAGCAGGGAACACCAGCCTTGGGGAGAGGTGACAGCCTCCTGTGGGACACTGCTGTGGCACAAGGAATGGAAACTGCCACCCTGGGGAGAGAAAGGCAGGGTCCAGGTGGTGCTGGGAAAGGGGCTGCAGCCACGGGCTGGGAACCTGGAATTGTGCAGGACAGGACCAGAACTGGGAATTGTGCAGGGCAGGACCAGGCTTGGGCACCAAGGACAGGAAAGGGAAGGGCTCTGCAAGGCCACAGTTCTCAGGAAAAGCCCCAGATGCTCCTGGCTGGAAGCTCTGATGGGGCATCACTGTGACCAGCAGGGTGGCTTCTGACACTGCTCATCCCAGCATGGGGAATGCAGCTGCTCTGATGGCTCCCAGGCAAAGGAATTTCCCCATGGAAAGGGTGCTCAGGGCAGGCTCAGGGTGGGCACAGCAGGAATTTCCCCATGGAAAGGGTGCTCAGGCACTGGCACTGCCCAGGGAGGGTTGGAGTGCCCATCCCTGGAGGTGGCACCTGGAGGATCTGGTGCTCAATGAGCAGTTTTACAACAAGGTTTCTTGAGTATCTACCTTGAACCAACATATAAGAAGTGCAAAGTTCTACATGGGTATTAAATCTTTTGGGCAGCCTATTCTCCCTTCTAATTGCTAAAGATTTGTATCTTTGAATATCTTTGTAGATGATAATGAGCACTCAGAGCTCTGGGCTGGGGACAAGGTGGGGATGGGGCACATCAAGAGTCTGAAGCTCTTTTCCAACCTCCAGGATCCTGTGGATTCAGCCTCCAGGCTTCACTCCTGCTCAGTTTGTGTTTGCAGTGTCCAGGGAGGGGAGGACACTTTGCCCCTGGCTCTGCTCTCAGCACTCACCGTGTTTCCCTTGGCCCTGCTCCTGAAATAATTGTTCAGCCCCCATGGAAGGTGACATATGATTCAGCCCCACTGGGAACACCAGGAGGAACTCCCCAGCCTCTCCCACAGGGCTGCAGCATCTCCTCAGCCCCACCAAGCTCCTCTCTCCCACTTGGACCCAGAATTTTCCACACCCTGACAGCCAAGGAGGGTGCACCAACCTTTCCCCTGCTCTTGAAAAAAACAAACCCTGCTCAGCCCCTGTCAGGAGCATGGAAAGTGCAGCCAGAGCCACTGGGAACACTGATATTAAAGGAACAAATATCCTGACCCCAACATGCATGTCCTGGGATTGCTCAAGGCTGTGAGCATGAATCAGCCTGGATGGGTTTTCCCTGGATAACATGACAGATTCTTGACACAGAGCTCACCTGCGGCTCAAATTTCCAATTCTTCCTCCAGCACATCAAAAAAGATCATCAGAACTGCACCTAGGAAAAATATTTTCCCCTCTTGCTGTTTTCAGAAGCAGCTGAACCGTTTCAGTCCCGCACTCATTTTCTGGGGGGCTGTGTGGAATTTTCCCTTTTTTTTAAATAACCAGAGGCGTGAATAATTTCCAGCATGGAAAACTTCTGCCTGAAGAGCTAAAACTGGCACAGAATCATGCAAGAGTCACACAAGAAAGGCCTCCAGCAATGGCACCAGGCACTGCTACCAAACCTACCCAGAGCATGTTTTTCCACTGTGCTCAGAGGATCTGTTTCACTCCTCACCTCTCAATCCAATTTCCACTGTCCTGCAGCACAAGTTTAAAACAAGGACACCAGGAAGCATGTGTGATAAGGGGGAAGGAAGGCAAAAACCACAGCTTCTTTCATTCTTTCAACAGAGCCAAAAAGGAGTGGCTGTTATAATATTTTTTTTCATTTTTTTAAAGAAAAAACTGCAGGGAACAGCAAAGGGAGGAGATGTTTGCTTTAAACTTTCCCACCTCCACCATGATACACATCTATATGTATTTATAAAGCAGCTCTGCTTCTAAAGGTGTTTTGCAGAGTGCCTGACATTTTCCACCTCAGGATTGTGCACAGCTCCAGCCAGGATGGAGGGACAGAGGGAGCACAGCCAGGATTCCCCACAGCCCTTCCCCAGCCCAGGGAACCAGCACAGACATCCCAAAAGGGGTCTGGGGGCACAGACACCCCAAAAAGGGGTCTGGGGGCACAGACACCCCAAATTCTGTGCCCCAGCCAGAGGAATGAGCCCGGAGCACCATGAGGAGGAGATGCTGCAGAGAAGGAAGCACGAGTTCCATTTCCCTCCAGCCCTGGCTGCTGCCCAACAGCTGTTCCTTATTTATTGACTTTAATATTTCCTTGGTTACACAAGCAGCTGCTCACAGCTTAACCCCTGCACTGCCTGGGCCACCCTCTCTGGGCTGGGGCAGGGTGACAGCAGGGCAGGGCAGGGCAGGGCAGGGCAGGCTGAGCTGCCACCCCAGCGTGCTCACAGGGGTCCTGCAGGGCAGGGGACAGGGCTGGCAGCAGCCTCTGCCCCAGCCCAGACTCTGGCTCTGCTGGGCACGCTGCAATTCCAGCAGGATGCAGAGGAATGTCACAGACATCTTTTTATGGAAAATCCTTTCCTTAGGATTGTTCCTCCTGAGAAGCTGAGAGGCCTCAAGGACAAAATGCAAACAATGGTTATCTGCTGCTGTGGGATGCAACAGGTGCATCTGTGGTTGGTCTCATGTGGTTGTTTCTAATTAATGGCCAATCACAGCCCAGCTGGCTTGGGCTCTCTGTCCAAGACACAAACCTTTGTCATCACTCTTTTCTATTCTTAGCCAGCCTTCTGATGAAACCTTTTCTTCTATTCTTTTAGTATAGTTTTAATGTAATATATATAATAAAATAATAAATCAGCCTTCTGAGACATGGAGTCAGATCCTCATCTCTTCCCTCATCCTGGGACCCCTGTGAACACCACATTCATCACCATCACCACCATCAGCAGCCACGAGGAGCCTCCTTAGCCCCAAACTTCTCCTCCTCCTCAAGGTTTCCACCTCCCAAGCAGAGCCCAGGAACTCAGAATGAAGCAGCTCTTTGGTTTAAGCACAAATCTATCCATTTTCTGCAGCCTGCTCATTAAATTTTAACTGCTGCAGTCTTTTCCAGAAGGGCTTGGAGCAGGATTTTCCCTCTGCTGGGATGAGTGACTGCTCTCTGGAGATGTGGGGTGTTGAAGGGTGATGTTGCACAGGTTTTAAAGCTGGCAAACACCATTATATTTATTGAATTAACCTCTGAACTTGCTTGAGAATAGCTCAAAACACCCAACACAGAGCAGACAGCTTTTTTTGCTTTATAGCCACAGTTTGGGTACAATTTACTTCATTTGTCATCTTCTGTAATTATTTTTCTAAAGCTGCATCTACTGCAGGGACAATATGTGAATTTGAATAAGCTGTGAAAAGCTGCTCATGAGGGGAATAACAATTTAGAAGTGTGGAGGTAGTTACTTACACTCATTCATTCATTTTTAAAGGAGTTTCTTTATCCTCTTTATTTCCTATTTACCCTTGATTATTGATAATGCTGTGGCTTGTCCCCACACACTGCAGGGAGTGTGAGTGAGGAGTTATTGGGAGGGCAATTCCTTTCCATTGACCTGAATTAGCTCAAATGGTGTCAGATCACCAGGCAGGAGCTGCAGCTGCTCACCTGAAATGAGGAACAGACCTCTCCAGGGAGCTGGGAGGGAATGGAGAGTCTGGCAATAAAGAGCTTTAATAGTGGAGTCACCACCCCTGGAGGGTTCCAAAAAGGTGGAAAACCGTGGTGGTGGGGAGCTGGAATCAATGGCCTTAAAGATCTTCCCCAAATTTAAGGATTCTCTGATGAATTTGACCCATCCTGGTCATTTCCTGGAGTGTTATTGGATCATTTCCTTCTCATCTTCCAACCTTTTAAACTCTGGGAGGGCTCCCATGTGCCCTGGTGTGAGGGAGGCTCCACATCTGACAGGGAGATGCTCTTAAACTGGAAAAGGAAAGGTTGAATTAGGAAAAAATCCCTCCCTGTGGGGCTGGCACAGAGCAGCTGGGGCTGCCCCAGCCCTGGAGGTGTCCCAGGCCAGCCTGGACAGGGCTGGGAGCAGCCTGGGACAGTGGCAGGAATGGGATGGGATCTCCATGGAATGGGATTTAGGGTCACCTCCAGTGTCCCCTGGACAGGGCTGGGAGCAGCCTGGGACAGTGGCAGGGTCCCTGTCCCTGGAATGGGGTGGGATTTGAGGTCCTTGCACCCCAGAGCACTTTGTGACTGCAGGATTCTTGCAGCAGAGCTGCAGGAGCCCAGGTTTTGGGCAAACCATCGGGTTTCACCCTCCTTTCCCCCTGGCTGGGAAGGTCTGTGCCCAGCCCAGTTCTCCCTTGCTGCTGTTGCTGAGCTGTCCCTGCCCTGCTGCTGAGCCAGGCTGTTCCCCCTTCTCCTGCTCTGAGCTCCTGGCCCTGCCTCTCTCTGCTCTCCCAGCTTCTGACCTTCACAACTGCACCAGATGCCTTCTCTTCTCTTACTCATAAATCACTTCCTATTCTTTTATCTGGGTTTTTTCCCCCCTCATCTCCTTTTTTGCCAAGTGCAGGGCTTTGTTTTCCAGCTGTCAGCACTTCTTTAAAGGGTACCAGTGTCACTCCCCCTGAAATGCTGCCAGCTGGGCACAGAGCTTCCTCATCACCTGCTGGTCTCTTCCTGAAGTGTCTCTCTGCACAGGTTTATCAAGATCTCTCATCTCAGGTTCTTTATTTAGGAGAAACTCGACAGTTCTTGTGTCACTGTGGCCTACAGGAGTTTTGGTTTATATTTGGATTTTGCAGTTCTTGTTCTTCATGAAGGAGTGATCTCTCCTTCTCTCATTTCTCCTTGAAATAGGATAAAAAAAGCATTTATCCAGAGGGATGTTCCATTGAGGAACCTGCACTCTGAGCAGATCACAGCTGGGTGACTCTCTGTGCCCAGCTCTCCTGTTTCCCACTGAATTCCATGAAGGAATTGTGTGATTTGTTCTTTTCCCTCAGTACAGAATATTTCCTCAGCCTCACAGGACTGAGCTGCACTCCTCCTCAGGCAGGTGCTTTGGGCAAATTCACTGTTCTGTTTCTCCACATCCCCTCCCAAACCCTTGTGGCTGCACCAAAAGGAAAAGAAAGGAATTCTGTCAATACCATTCACTAAATCTGATTTTCCTTCCCGTCCCTTTCACCTCATGCTGTGTATTGGCAATGTGGAACATGCAATGCAATTAAGGCACAACACAGCTCATTAAAAGCCACAACAAAGCTCTGGGTTTTGGGATTGACTCACAGGAGCACCTTGGAGCAATCCCAGGTTTCAGCCCAGCCCACAGCACCCTTTGGAGATGTTCTTGGGCAACACCACACTGAGTGGAGATGATGAAATCCTTCATGGCACAGATTTCCTGGTGGCTAAATACAGAATTAGGAGGGCTCTGCCTGGAAAATGAGGGGATATTGGGATTTAGTGGCAAAAGAAACAAAGCTGGAAAAGCCCTTTGTGGACTGCTGAGGAGCAGCAGAGGTGGCACTGGGGGATTATTTAACAGGGAATTTAAATTCAGCCCATCCAAGGGCATTCCTTTTTTTGGGGTGTAATGTCAGTGCCATGGGAACATGGTGGGAAGGAGCAGGGCTGTCCCTGAGGAGGAGAATTGGTGTTAAATCAGCTTTGTCTTGCATCTGTGTGGGAAAACCACATGGCCAGGGAGCATTTTTGGGACAGAAGTGTGGCCATGGGACTTCCCTTGTGTTTTGTCAGGTCACATTCCTGATTTTCCATGTCTCTTCTCCTCCCAAAGCACCTGCATTTTAACAATTCTTGGGTTTTTATTAATTTTCCACTCATTCTTCCAATTTTCTACCAACATTCCTCTGTTTGATGTGTTCAGGCTCTGCTGCCCAAGGTCCCCTCCTGTCTCTGGGTGTTTGTTGGATGTTGATGGGCCTGGGATGTGAAAATCTGCCCCAGGCTGGGTTCTGGACCAGGAATTTCCATGTCCTGAATGTTATCCCAGTTTTTATCTTGGCACCTTCCAGGCAAAGCCTGTGGTTTGCACATCAGGACACAATAATTCCATTTTCCAATGCAGAATTCACAAACATCCTGTCCACTCGTATGGGACACTGCTTCCAAAAATGCCTCCTAAAATAAACCTGAAAGGGACACATCAAAGAGGGACCTTGGCAAAATTTCCCCCCAAATAAACCTGCAAACAAAGCCCTGGCTGGGATGTTGGAATTATTAATATTTTGTGTTGTTTCCTTGTGAAAAGATCTGTGAACTTCAAGGTTTGTTATCTATTTATAAAGCATTTTCTCTCTCAGTGGTTTCAGTACAGTGGATTTTAATTTGATTTATGAGTTATGGTTAAGGTAGGCTGGCTTTTCCTTCAGTTCTATGTCTATGTACAGGCAGTGGTGAAAAATTAATTAAATTATGCTGCCCATACTGATTACACTGATCCCACCAGGAATGGGATGCTCCAAGAACTTTATTTAGGGATTATATATAAATTATCTACACAAATTACATCCATAGCACATCATGTTCTGAACAGGAAAATGAGAAATTTTTCCCTCTATTTATTGAGGTTTAGGAATCTGTCAGATATCCTGTTCTGTCCACACCACTGCTCTGGAGCTTCCTTCCATTTTCCTTCACTTCCAATGAATTTTTGAATCACGGCCACTCCATTTTTTCCCAGGAAACCTCCATGCAAACCGATTTAAATGCTTCATGCCCTTGGTTTTGTCTTTCTGTGACCTGATGGAGCTTCTTTAATCCTGCAGAACGAGGCCAGCCAGCAATAAAACTCCAAGTTTTACCCTGCCACATCCATCGGTGCCACCAAGACTTCAGGCAGGCCAAAACATTCTATTTTTAAACCCAAAATAATGCTTTGAAGTATTTATTGCAGCCAGAACAGGCACTGGGATCAGCACAAACTGTATTTTATTTATGCCTGAGGTACAAAATAGAGGTTTTTGCTCAGAGATTGTGCCTTGCAGAGATTTAGGCCTGCAAATGGGAATATTTTGGTTTTTTTTTATTTCCTGCTTAGCCATTCCTTGGCCAAAGGATTTTTTAGTTTTTTCATTGTTTTTTTTTTGCAAAGGAATTATTGGTGTCACAAAGCTCCTACCAGGGTGAATTGTTCTGGGTATTAATGCAGATTTCAACTGGTCAGATTTCCAGCTGTCAGCACATTTGGTTGATTTATATTTCTTTAATTAATATACACAATATATGTTATATATTATGTGTATTACATACATATTATATCATTTAGAATAGATAATATTGAATAAATAAAATATATATATACACTATAATAGGTTTAATATATTTATAATACATGATATATTTATTGTCTATTTATATATTAAATATTATCTATTTTAATGCATATTTTAAATATATAAAATGTTTTAATACATATTTTAATAACTTTATTTTAATAAATATTCTAAATATATATTTTATATATTCCCGTGGTGGAAACTGGGGAAAACCTCTCTCCTTCCCTTTCCCAATGCCCCACAAAGCAGAAACTTCAGGATTTGCATCCCCTGCTTTTTTCCCCTGGGATTGCTGCTTTTGTTCATGACTCAAAAACACAAGAAGGTTCCAAAAAAAGGGATGGAAATATTGAGGGAAAGTTTCTGCTTCCCTCCTTTCTGGTTCCATCACTTGGGGTTTGATTAAAAACTCCAGCCCTGGTGGGTTTTTTATGCAAAACACCTCGAGTTGGAAACAGTCAAACGTGAAAAGTGGAATTATCCTGATTTCCCCATGGGATTTATCCCAAATTCCCTATGGGATTTATCCCAAATTACCTGTGGGATTTATCCCAATATCCCTGTGAGATTTATCGGAATTTCCCTGTGGGATTTATCCCAAATTCCCTGTGGGATTTATCCAAATTCCCTGTGGGATTTATCCCCAATTCCTGGAGGGATTTATCCCAAATTCCCTGTGGGATTTATCCAAATTCCCTGTGGGATTTATCCCCAAATCCTGGAGGGATTCATCCCAAATTCCCAGTGGGATTCATCCCAAATTCCCTGTGAGATTTATCCCAATATCCCTGTGGGATTTATCCCCAATTCCCAGTGGGATTCATCCCAATATCTCTGTAGGATCAATCCCCAATTCCCAGTGGGATTGATCCCAAATTCCTGGTGGGATTTATCATCAATTCCCCGTGGGATTTATCCCCAGTTCCCCATGGGATTTATCCCAAATTCCCTGTGGAATTTATCCCCAGTCCCCAGTGGGATTGATCCCCAGTTCCCTGTGGGATTTCCAGCTCATAGCATGTTCTGTGTGAACACTCAGACAAATTGCATGGAAATTATTTTATTTATTAGATGCCTTTCAAGGCTAAAATGCCTGCTGGTCCTCGTAGAAAGGAACAAGCTGCAGGTTATTTTGGCAATTTTTGGTAAGAGAAAACCAGATTTTTCTCATAATTGATTTCACTGTGAAAAGCCACGATGCTAAATCACCAAGAGTTGTTGTTTGAGTGGGTTCCTAGCTCGGTTTCTAAGAGAAAATCTGATTATTTCTTGGCCACCTACCTATGAAAACATTTTAACAGCTTTTTTGCTTGACCCTGTAGTTATGTATTTTATTTTAAATAATTCCTGTAAGCACCAAGAAAAGCCAAAGAGAAAACCACAGGAATCAGCAGGAAAAAGCATTTTCTCTCAAACACATCCTCCTGGTGCATATAAAGTACAATTTAAAAAGATTTTAAGGAGTTTTATTCCACCTCAGTCATACTCCCTAAGTGTGGAGTGCTCAGTTTGGTTTTTAGGCCCAGCTGAGCTTCACTGTTTTATTTATTCTCTGTTTATTTGATATATTAAAGAACCACAGAATCATTTAGGTTGGAAAAAACCTTTAAGATCATCCAGCCCAGCAATACTCAGCAGATCATAATGCCCCAAAATCTCCAAAATTCACTTTAATATTCAAAATTCATGGTGCAGAAATAGCACAGTGAGAACCAGAGCTTGGGTAACAGTGTTTGGGCTCTGCTGGGAAGTTGAGGCCTTAAATTCAAAGTTTTTAAGGACTTTTAAGGAAAATAAAAGGAACTTCTGTAAGAAAGGATGGAAATGCCTGGGACTGGGGGAGGAATGGGAGTGGGAGAGCTGTGCAGAGAGGCCAAGGGCAAAAGCACAGCAATGAGAAGTAAAAATAGCAGGATAAAGATCATTCTGGTACCAAAAAATAGCCTGTAGCTCCTCGTGTGCATGTGAAAGGGGAATGGTGACCAAAATAACCTCCATGGAAAAGAACTCCTGGATGTTTCCCCAGCAGCTCTCCAGAAAATCTGGGTACAGATGGGAGTGAGGAAACATCTCTTGTGAAACAGCTTTTTATCCATAAAACCCAGAGAAACTCAATTTTTATTTCTTAATTTCATTGCTGGGGTTAAATATTTCATTTTTCAGGTAGTTTCATCTGCAGGTCTTTAAAAGTATAATGTGCTCTAATTGTATCCAATGAAAACATTCATTGCATAATTTTGTGTTTGGATTCATTCACCCTCTGATTGCCACCTGATTTCCAGGCAGCAGAGTTTATTGCAGAGCTTTAGGAAACCAGATTAGAATATTATTTTAAGTGTCAGGAAGCATCAAGCATTTTATCATGATCTCCTGCAGTCGTTGCTCTTGCAAATTTGATTTCCCACTTCACTAAAATCCACTTTATGAAAATACTGCAGCCACGTGTGGGGGAAAGGGAGTTTATGGGCTCCAAAATTGGGATAAGGAGTTCAGAAATAGCCCTGATGCAATTTTCCTGGGCTTTTTGCAAGTGTGTTTTGTTCTGGTGGAGCCTCTTAGGGGGGAAATGGAATTAAAAGTTTCCTTTAAAGCAGGATTTTCACCTCCCAGAGCAGCACGTTCATTTGCTCCTGGGATATTTTTGGGTTGGTCCAGGAGGATCAGCAGCTCCTTCAGGTGAGGCTCACTCTCACTGTTTATTTTGCAGGGGATTTTCTGCTCCCTAGAACGGGGTGGAATTAAAATAGCCAAGATTCAATCCCAAAGCCAAGCAAGGCAAAATGTAATCTGGTTTTGAGCTGCTGAGCTGGCACAAACTCCTGGGCAGGGATCAGCTCCAGGCTTCTCCTGGGGCTTTGCAGCTGGAAAAGCCACCTGGAACTCCCAGCTCCTTCCTGAGCCCAGCCTGGTGCTGCTGTCAGCCCCCATCCCAAGGCAAGAGGCTTCTCCCCAAAACCAGGGATTTCTGCAGGGATTTCATTCCTGTCAGGCACCAGGATTTGCCAGCAGAAACCTCCCAGGTGCTGGAGCAGCTGCAGGAACATCTCAAGCCATGATTTTCCTTCTCCTTGGGAAAATCAGAGTGGTTTTTGTGGAGCTGGAGGTTGGTGTAAGGGTTTGGACTCTCCAGAAGGGCCATGGATGAGGCTTGGAAGGTTTTTAATGTTTAGCACCTCTCCTTTCTTTTGGCCTCTTAGTAAAGCTCATCCTTAAAGGTGTCTCCCAAAATTCCCTTTTCTTCCTCTCCCAAAATTCCCTTTCCTTGCTTTCCCAAAATTCCCTCTCCATTAACTTTCCTTTAATCTCCCAAAATTCCCTTTCCTTTAACTTTCCTTTAAACTCCCAAAATTCCCTTTCCTTTAACTTCCCTTTAAACTCCCAAAATTCCCTTTCCCTTAACAAGCTCCTCGGTGCTCAGCCTTCCCTTTTGTCCCTTTTCCTTCCCCCAGACTCTCTCCCTCAGAAATGCCATTATTTGGCTGTACCATCGTGTTGGCTCCAAAATAAGTTTCTCACTCTTCTACACACCAGGTTTTTCCCCCTCCCTCAACATTTCCTGCTGGTATTTTATTTGTCTCCATTTAGATGAGTTTCTAGCACACCCACAAGATTCCCAAATCCTGGTTTTACCCTTTTTTTGCTCAATGTTGGCAGCATTTCTTTGAACCTCAACGATTCTCTCAGATGTTGTTTTCTCATTCCCTGTTTGTGTCCCGCCGTCGGTCGTCAGGAAACAAACCCACTTTTTTTGGGGTGGAAAGTTGAAATTCCACGTTTTCCTGCCCAAAATTATTCTCTCACATTTTTTTGCCCCAATCTGTCGAGACACTTCAAGCTGTTGAAATTTTTTTTTTCCCATTCTGCTCTTCTCTGGTTTCACCACAGTTCATCCCTTTAGTGTTTGCTTGCTCCAAGTGTTGCTGGGAAGAAATCTGGATTTCTTATTTAAATTTATTTATTCCAGCAGCTGGGATCAGGCAGTGCCTGCAGGGAAGGGGTTGTGGAGGTGGATTTAAAAGCAGCTGCACCTGGAGGTGATGTGCTGGCAGGCTTAGACTTGGTTTAGTGATCAGGTGTGGTAAGCAGAGCTCAGGCGGAGATAACAACTGGGATACATCGTTCTGAGAGTAATCCTGCAGGTCTGGGGGATAAGAGGATGAGAGGAGAGCAGATTTAGAGTGATGCTCCCACTGCTTCATCTGGAGATGTTCCCAGAGCTGCCTGGCTGGGATTGGAGTCCAGGAGTTTAGAGATTGGGAAGTCATCAGCTGGGAGTGGGGCTCAGCCATGATCCTTGCCTTGGACAACTGTTAGGGAACTTTCTGGAAAATAACATGGAAAAACTGTCTGGAAAATGATGGAAAATCTGATGGAGTGGGAACAGTTCTGTGAGATAATCTAGGTGGAATAATGGGCAGTAGGGGAAAGATCCCCACAGAGTTGTGAGGGAGCAGCAGCGTGTGAGGGACAGAGCACGGCACCAAGGAGTCCAGGGACTTTGGGGAGAAATATTAATGATTTTGGGAGATGATAAACCAATGCCTGAGTGACAGCAAAACATAGGGAAAAACTGTCTGGAAAATGATGGAAAATGTGGTGGAGTGGGATTATTTCTGTGGAGATGATCCAGGTGGAGTAATGGGCAGCAGGGCGAAGAATCCCCACAGAGTTTCCCCATCCTGAGGGGTGAAGTGAGGGAGCAGCACCAAAGAGCCCAGAGACTTTGGGGAGAAATATTAATGATTTTGGGAGATAATAAATCAATGCCTGAGTGACAGCAAAACATTGATTTGCCAGCAGCTGTTTTTCTGGGAAATAAACTTGATCTCCCCAGCTTCCACCTCAGAGGCTGTCAGAGACCTGGCTCAGGACTTGCTCACCACCACGGCATGAAAACCCAACCAGCCCCTGGGATATCTCGGGTTTTCTCTGCATTTCAAATTTGTTTTTCTTCTGAAACCTTGGCTCAGGTTTGCTTAAATTTCGGTTGAAACTCCTGGAAGTGAAAGGTTGAATATTTTTGGGAATGTTGCCAAAATATTAAGCTGTGCTGCGTGAGTTGCTTCGCTCCACGCTCCTGATAAAAGGTATTTGCTTTTTGTTGTCTCAAGGCTTGCCGTGAAATCTGAAAACTCCAGGCTGTGTCACTTTAATATACAAACACTCCAAGCAATACAAAAGCCTTAAAATCAAAGCTGTGCTGTTATCTCTTCGGAGCAGGAGCTTTTTCAAGGAGCTGCTAATGCAGGAGCAGAAGAATCACTTCCAGTTGCTGCTTTGAAGTTTTTTATAGTGTGCTATCATGGACCTTTAATCCCTGCTGGGGCTGCTCTTAAAAATAGGAGGAAATTGCAAAGTGAAGCAGTAAAGGGAAAGAAACATCTTGGACATTTAATCAGCCTCCCTTGGGAGAGGGACTGGTGCTGTCCCCGTGAGAGGAAACCTGGTCAGGGCTGTCACTTGGAATGGCCCTGTCTGGGTGCACTGCAGCCTGCCAGGAATAAAGATACAAAAAAAGATATAATAAAAGATATAAAATCTGCTCAGTTATGGCTACAACACTCTGATGTCACCCAGAGGGTCAGTGCTGGAGCTCCCAGCTCGTGGCAGCCGCTGTTTATTCCCCTTTTCCCCCTCAGCTGCATAATTCCCTGCTCAGCCCCCCATTCTCCATCCATTCAGAGATGAAAATAGCTGGGGACCTCCTTGACCTTCTGCTTTGATAATAAGTGCAATTAACAACCCTAACGAGCTGGAGAAACACAATGACTATGTACCATCTTATTTAATTAAACTGTGTTTCAGGAGAATTTCATTTAAATGGCCACTTACATGACCATTTAAAGGAAAAGATTTCCAGTCTTTTGGAAAGATTTCTCTGGTGTTGAATCACTGAGGTTGGAAAAGATTTCCAAGACCATCGGGTCCAGCCTGGGCCTGATGCCCACCTTGTCACCAGCCCAGAGCCCTGAGTGCCACCTCCAGGTGTTCTTTGAGCACAGTTGGTTTCATCTTTCCTTTTTCTCGCTTCCATTTCACTTGATGCCTCAGGTTTTGGCTTTTTTATGTTTCTGTGCTGCTTTAGTGTGTGGGTCTGAGCTTCACATGAGGGGATGGTGAGCTCTGTGCACAGAGCAGGGAGACAA
>JAWWEY010000013.1:1798282-1809159 GCA_035582745.1 Loriotus luctuosus | reverse complement strand
AAGGTGGATCCATGGAGGAGATGCTTTGAATAAATCCCTGCTTTATTCTGTGACTCTGCCCAGCCTCTGCTCCAGGGCAGCCTGCACAAGGCATCACACTCACTGTTCTCCCTTCCATCAGTATTTATCTCCTTTTTCTGCTACATCTGCCTCCTCCCTCCTTGTTTTCCCACCTTTTGGAATAAACTCCTCAAGAACTTGAGGAATATGAACAAAACCACCTCCAGACCATTCCCTGCTCCCCCACCTGCCTTTGGGCTCCATAAGCAGAGATGTTCTGATCCCAAAAATCCTTTTTTTATTCTTTCACATGTACATTTGTAGAGGGAAGCAGGAACAACATCCAGGCTCTGCTGTTTGTCCTTCCTGGGGCCTGATTTATGTCCCTCCTGCTCTCAGGGGTGCAGCTCAGAGTTTGTGTAGTGAAATGCCTCCAGAAAAGGAACAGATTTGGAAACTATTTATGGATTGGAATTGGCTGCTGTTCTATATAATGAAGTCCCTGTCTTTGAGCCTCTGCCATTTAATTAAGTGCTTTATATAATTACTCTGTGACATCAATTCTGTCCACTCTGGAAGGTTTGTCTGTTCCTCCTGAAGGAGGTGTTTTATTTAATGGGAGTTTCTGGGCCCTGCAGCTCGGGAGGAGAAGCTGCAGCTGAATTCCAAGGCAGTCACTCTGTAGCAGGGTTGAATCCTGATCTGGCCATTCTTTTTTTCCTTGGTCACTGATGTCCCTGAAATTTCTCTGATTCCTCCTGTTTTTAGAAAAAGGAGCTGTGGCACCACAACCAAAGCACCTCTTCCCTCAGAGCCTTCACATCCTCACCTCTCTCAGCTCATCAGAGGGAAAGTTTCCTTCTCTGGAAAAAAAAACCAAACCTCTTCCCCCCTTTTTTTATTGGGTTCCCCCTTTTTGTGTTGTAATTTCCCCCTTTTTTATTGTTTTCTTAAACCCTCAGATACTCTCTTTTTTTTTTCTTTTTTTTTACTACATTTTTTCATTGTAATTTCCCCCCTTTTCTTATTGTTTTCTTAAACCCTCAGATACTCCCTGGATTCTGAGATTCCAGCTATAACAAGCAGGGTTTTCCATGGACAATTCCCCCAATCAATCATTATTACCCCACTGTTTGTACACCTCGGGATTCCAGGAGCCTTTCAAGCCCTGAGTGGTGCCACAGTCTCGTGTTTCAGCTGCTTAGCACCCACATGATCCCCAAAATCTCCTTTCCTGGCAGCCTGCTGTTCCAGGGGAGGACACAAAAGTTTGCTTTATTCTGGATTAGTTTTACAAAACCAGCAATGTGGCTTGTGCAAGTGTTTTCCTGAGTGGGATGTGGGAAATAATTGGGATTTCATGGGTCACACCTGTGTCCCTGCAGTGTCACCCTGTCCCTGCTGGGCACAGGGAGAGCAGAATTTCTCATTTTTCCATTCCAGACCTTGTTGGCTTCCTTGCTCCTGGTTCCAGCTTTGCTGGCTGCCTCCAGCTCATTATTCAGGTCAATACAGTGGATTTTTCAGACCCAAAGGGAGGGCAGGACCTCAGAAAATAACCATAATTACATTGAACCAGGGCTCACTGAAGCTGCAGAAATTTTAATTCCTGAAGGAAAAGGGGATTGCACCTTTTCCCTGTTAACCCTTTGTGTGCAGGGTTTGTCCCAGTGGTGTCTCCATTCCTGGATTTCTCTGGAAGAGCTGCTGGGATGAGCCCTGAGGCTCCCCAGCTCCTCTTCCTCACCCCAAAAGGTTTGATCTCATCTCCTCGCAGCTCTGGGTGGAACACCAGGCTAGTTATTCCTGGGATTTCTTAATAGAGAAATTTTTAAGGTCAGACTTAAACAGAAGCTTAAGGATTCTTCCCAACATTGGATTTATCTGGTGTAGGAAAAGCCTTGGCAGGGCCCCAGGGGACAACATCTCCTGCTCCAGGAGCTCTCCTGCTTCCCTCAGGGGATTTCTGGCTGGGGAAGGCAAAATGAGAATATTTTATACATTGACACTCTGCTGTTATTTGAAAATTTCTGTGTGTTTGCTGCTCGCTGAGCTTTGGGGTTGTGCTGGATGGAATCACAGAAATATTCCACTCAGAGGTGCTGGGAAGGGTGGGAAACAGGTTTGGGACCAGCTGGTGAGCACTGCTGACATTCCAAGCAGCTGAAAACTGATTTTTTTTGGTTTCCTGTGTAACTCACCCAGACTGAATCTTCCCAGTTCTTGGTTTCTGCTTGGCACAAAGCAAAGTCTCTAAATCAGGAGAAACCATTTAGGCTAAAATAAAATATTCCACTGCCCTCCCTGAGTGCTGGGAGGGAGAGAACAATGGCACAGAAAGACGAATGCTTCTTGCTCTTTAATTGAGTCTAAGAGGCTATAAATACATTTTTTCCCTCAACTACAGGAGCAGAATGAAAGGCTTCTGGTAAAACTGGTTTTTCACTCTAAAAACCTCCTGCTCTTTGGAAAAGCTGCTGCACAGAGACACCTGTGGAAATCCCCTGGAGTAGTTTTGAGGCATTTTAATTCCTAAGAAAAGCTTTCAGTTCAGGGGCTGCGCTGGTGCAGGGTTGCAGGGTTGGAAATGTCATTTCAAGTTGAGTCATTTTGCAAACTCCTTTTTTTTTTTTATTTTTTACCCTCAGTGTTAACTCGATGAGCTCACTAAAATCCAAAATGCAGCATTTTGCTGTATCCAAAGAGGCTTGGAAAATGAGCAGTTCAGCACCTGTGTAAATGCAGAGGGTTTGTGGCACTCTGACCATCATTTTTAGGGTTATTGCTCTTCCTCTTCTGCCTGTTTATGCCAGTATTAAAAATGATCCCTTTTGCTTAGATTTGATTACAGGGATATCAGAAAATGTTTCAGTTAATCCTGCTTGGGTGAAATATTCCTGGCTGGCCTTCAAATGCAATCCCTGCTCGCAGAATTCAGGAAATAAATTGTAATTTGGGTTTTTCTGCATTGTTACCTGGAAATGGCCAAGTCTTTTCAGGCATTTTTAAACCTTTTTTTTTTTTTTACAAACCTTCATTTCATATTCAGCTCCTCTCTGCTAATAGTTCCACCCAATTAGCATCAAAATCAGGTGAAATCTTGACATCCCTATTTTTTTTAGCACTTCAATCACACCTGTTTTGCTTTGTGCCATTAACTAAACTGAATGGGGCCCTTTGGTAAATTCAAATATTAGTCAGACATGGATGTCCTTTCCTTGTGGGTGTTGGTCAGGATTTGTGTGCCTGTGCTCTCCCATTTTTGGGGATTCATCCCCTCAGAGCAGCCCCAGCTCCCTGTTTGACAGAAATTGTACCAAACACCTGCTCTGGGCCTCATTTCCCCACTAATCCTCATTTTTCTCCTAAAAGAGGCAATGATTGACTTTCTAATTAACATTCAGGCTTTGTGCATGTGCAATTTAGATGCTGATGCTTTTCTTTTTGCTGCAGGAATAATTCCTTTGCTCTCATTATTCCTGATATTTTTAATTTTGGGGGTGTGTGTGTGGTTGTCAGAGCAAATACTCAGGGTGGGATTTGATATTTCCATATCAAATGTGGGAAATTTGGTGACTCCACAGCCTCTCAGGGCACCTTGTTTGACCAGGAAAAAAAAAAGGTTTTATTTAAGTTTTGATGGAATTTCCTGCATTTCAGTCTGTGCCCATTCAGGATAAACAGAAATTGTTGGCTTGGTGTGTTCCCTTGGAAAATTGTCCTGTGACTTCTCCAATCTTTGTTGAAAAAATTGATAAATAATGGATAAATCCAGAGGAATTGCACTCATTTGCTGGGGGGACATCTGCAAATAACTTGGAATTAATAAATCCAAGCACAATTCTAAATATTTAATAAATCCAAGTACGATTCTAGTGTTGCACAGGGTGGTCTAAAGGAAAATTTAGGGGAAATTAAGGAAAATTAGGAAAATTAGAATTTAGGAAAATTAAATCCAAATTCCTGAATTTGAGATAAAACAATCTGTGTGCAGTGTGCCTTCTGGCCTTCCTGGGGAAAAAACAGCTCTTCAGATGTAATGTTCATTAATAGTTAATTAATTGCCCTGTGCTTGTGTGGGCAGTTCCTTTGGTTTTCCAGAGGAAATTCCCTGGTGCCCCAGGGGATCAGCGTGCAGGAACATGGAACACGACCCCGGGGATGTTTGGAGATTGCAATTTAATCTCTGGTTTAATCTCTGGTGGACTTTGGAAAATGAAATAGAATAAAAACCCCAGAGCAGAGGGGACCCCTGGTCACTCCCAGCCCTGGGATGAGCAGCATTCCCAACACTGAGCTGCATTTATTGCACAATTCATTAAAATTTCTTTGGGTGTTTCAATGCCAGAAACGGCATTAAAAACAAAACAACATTCATACAGGAATAAAACAACTTTATTATCATTTATTTTTCTATTTTTTTGCTCCAAAACTGGAGCACGGAGTTCTTGCTGCTGTGTCAGGGAGGGAAACTGAAAAAAAACAAATGAAAGCTGTGCCAGAAAAGGGGAATTTGGAATTTCCATTCCCTGTGCCAGGGGAGGCTCCAGGGAGGGCTGGGGGTGCTGGGAATGGGGATTGAGCCTGGGCTGGTCCCGGGGTTACTCCGAGTTTACTCCCAGGTTACTCCAGCTTTACACCAGCCCAACCGCGCCCCCTGGTGTCCGTTCCCCTCTGAATTAAAGGGATTTTAATTCATTCATTACAATTAATTCTCTGAGTTTGTGTGTGTCAGTATTTATGGGCTGGGGGTGCACCAAGGGCAGGGGAAGGGATTCCACTCTCTGCTTTAAATGTAAAAAAAAAAAAAAAAAACACATTAAATTTGATTCTGCTCTGCCACGTGTTGCTTTAAAATTCAGAATAAAAATTTAGAATCAATACATTAAGTGGGATTCCGCTCTGCCACGTGGTGCTTTAAAATTTAGAATAAAAATTTAGAATAAAAATTTAGAATAAAAATTTAGAATAAACACTTCAAATTTGATTCCACTCTGCCAATTTGTGCTTTAAAATCTAGAATAAACACATTAAATTTTATATCACTTTACCACCTGGTGATTTAAAATTGAGAGTAAACACATTAAGTTTTATTTCTCTTTGTCACGTGATGCTTTAAAATTTAGAATAAAAATTTAGAATAAACACATTGAATTTGATTCCAGTCTGTCACTTTGTGCTTTAAAATTTATAATAAATACATTAAATTTCATTCCGCTTTATCAGTTGGTACTTAAAAATTTAGAATAAAAATTCGGAATAAACTCATTTAATTTGATTCCCCTTTGCCAATTGGTGCTTAAAAACACAGAATAAAAATTTAAAGTAAAAAATTCAGAAGAAACACATTAAATTTGATTCCACTTTTCCACATGGTGCTCTAAAATTCAGAATAAAAATTTAGAATTAACACATTAAATTTGATTCCGCTCTCCCAATTGGTACTTAAAAATTTAGAATAGAGATTTAAAATAAATAAATATAATTTGATTCCACTTTGCCAATTGGTGCTTTCAAATTTAGAATAAAAATTTAGAATACACACATTGAATTTGATTCCAGTTTGCCAATTTGTTAAAATTTAGAATAAAAATTTAGAATAAACACATTAATTTTGATTGCACTGTGCCACTTTGTGCTTTCAAATTTAGAATAAAAATTCAGAATAAATAGCATTAAATTTGATTCCACTTTGCCGATTGGTGCTTAAAAATATAGGAAAATTTTAAAATAAAAAAATCAGAATCAACACATTAAATTTGATTCCACTTTGCCAATTGGTGCTTAAAAATAGATAATAAAAATTTAGAATAAAAAAATCAGAATAAACACACTACATTTGATTCCACTTTTCCACGTGGCGCTATAAAATTCCCATGAAACCCCTGGTGTGTGGCGCTGTGCCAAGCGCTGGGCTGTGGGCGCGCTGTGGGTTTGCAGCCCTGGGGGGCTCTCTGGGTGCCCATTGCGGGTAATTAACGGCGCTGTTAATTGGTTAATTGCTGTGCAGTCGGCGGCGGAGTACGTGAAGGCGCGGCTGCCCGAGGTGCTGAAGCAGCACCTGCAGGACTACGAGCGCGACAAGGAGAACAGCGTGCTGTCCTACCAGAGCATCCTGGAGCAGCAGATCCTCTCCATCGACAGGGAGATGCTCGAGAAGCTCACCGTGTCCTACGACGAGGCAGGTATGGCTGGCTCCGCATAATTCTCATTTTCCTGCCCCAAAAATCGCTCTTTTCCCCAAACACCTTCAACTTCTGTCGTTGTTTTCTGAAATGTTTGTCCCTCCTCAAGTGACTCCTCACAATTCTCATTTTCCTGCCCCAAAAATGGCTCTTTTCCCCAAATATCTTGTGCAGGTTCAACTTGTGTCCTTGTTTTTGTGAAGCGTTTGTTCCTCCTCAAGTGGTTCCTTATAATTCTCCTTTTCCTGCCCCAAAAATGGCTCTTTTCCCCAAATATATTGTGCAGGTTCAACTTTTGTCCTTGTTTTTGTGAAGTGTTTGTTCCTTCTCGAGTGGCTCCTCACAATTCTCATTTTCCTGCCCCAAAAATCCCTTGTTTCCCCAAAGCCCCTGCGCAGGTTGAGCTTTTTGTCCTCGTTTTTGTTCCTCCTTAGGTAGTTCCTTAAAATTCTCGTTTTTCAGCCCCAAGAATGGCTCATTTCCCCAAACACCTTGAACTTTTGTCCTTGTTTTGTGAAGTGTTTGTTCCTCCTGAAGTGGCTCCTCATAATTCTCATTTTTCTGCCCCAAAAATGGCTCATTTTCAGTCCTTCCCCAAACACCTTGTGCAGGTTGCACTTTTGTCCTTGTTTTTGTGAAGCGTTTGTTCCTCCTCAAGTGGTTCCTTAGAATTCTCCTTTTCCTGCCCCAAAAATGGCTCTTTTTCCCAAACACCTTCAACTTCTGTCCTTGCTTTTGGGAAATGTTTGTCCCTCCTCACATAATTCTCATTTTCCTGCCCTAAAAATTCCCTCTTTCCCCAAACACCTTCAACTTCTGTCCTTGTTTTCTGAAATGTGTGTCCCTCCTGAAGTGGTTCCTCATAATTCTCATTTTCCTGCCCCAAAAATCACTCTGTTCCCCAAACACCTTCAACTTCTGTGCTTGTTTTTGTGAAATGTTTGTCCCTCCTGAAGTGGTTCCTCAGAATTCTCATTTTACTGCCCCAAAAACCACTCCTTTCCCCAAACACCTTGTGCAGATTGAGCCTTTCTCCTTGTTTTGTGAAATGTTTGTTCCTCCTGAAGTGGTTCCTCATAATTCTCATTTTACTGCCCAAAAAATGGCTCATTTCCCCAAACACCTTCAACTTTTCTCCTTGTTTTTATGAAATGTTTGTTCCTCCTGAAGTGGTTCCTCATAATTCTCATTTTACTCCCCCAAAAATCCCTTGTTTTCCCAACCCCCCTGTGCAGGTTGAGCTTTTTGTCCTCACTTTTGTTCTTCCTCAAGTGGCTCCTTAGAATTCGCATTTTCCTGCCCAAAAATTTCTCATTTTTAGTCCTTCCCCAAACCCCTTGAACTTTTGTCCTCATTTTTGTGAAATGTTTGTTCCTCCTGAAATGATTCCTTACATTTCTCCTTTTACTGCCCAAAAAAAATTATTCATTTTCAGTCTTTCCCCAACCCCCTGTGCAGGTTGAGCTTTTATCCTCATTTTTGTGAAATGTTTGGTTTTCCTGTCCCAGGCTGGCTGGGGATGTCCCCCCTGGGTGCTGGCAGGAGCTGAGGGGACACTTCTGGCAGCTCTTTGTGCTCTGCTGTTAATTATTTTAATTATTTTAATTATTTCCTGTATCTCTCCATTGGCACCCCCTGGATTTTGCTCCTTTCTCCTTCACAAATTCCTGATTTTTGGCCTTTCCCAGCTGGGAGTGGACTGGGTAGCACAAAATCTGATTTAACCCTGACACCAGGCCATGGGCAGCCAAACCCAGGCAGTTTTTGGGGCTTTTTGCACAGTGAACTCCCAGTGTGCAGATCTGATACTTTTCCTGTTATTTTCTTTTCAAGCAGTCAGAAATGCCTTTTAAATCCTTTTGTAAAATACACCTCACACCAGGAGCTTGGCTTGAGGGTTCTCAAAGGCCAGCCCAGGTCAAAGGAGGGTGCAGAATATTTCTTTCATCACATATGGCCTGCTTTTAATAATGCACAAAAAATAAGCTTCAAAATGTGTTGCTTTCTGTCACTTCTGTTGATCTTTTCTCACACAGAATTTCCCAAAATCCTATCACTTTTTTTTCCCTTTAGTTTGGTCCCTCCAGCTCCTCTCCACTTATTTTCATTTAAAGCAGTTTCTTACGGAGGAGAAAATGCAGGGAAATGACTGATTCCTGTCAGAAGGAAAAAAAAGCTTTTTTCCTTTATGGAAATCTCAGTGTTTGTATGGCGAAAATAAAGATTAAAACTGCTTGAAACATATATTTGGGGATTTATCTCATCCAGCAAAAATCATGTGGAAATGAGAAGCTCCGTAATAACTGCTTTAGAAAATTCCCAGCAGCACAGCTGTAAATGAAAGCTCAAAATTCCAGCTTGATCAGGGATGAAAATACAGCAGTGGAGCCCCTCACCCTCCTAATTGTGCCCCTTATTGATGAGAGAGGCAGAAATGGCTCTACCTGCCCTGGGAATGAGAGCTGATTGTGAGCAAAGCACAGAAAATGGGCAGTTAAATGTAATTGCAGCAGCTGCTGGTGATCCTGGGTGCTCCAGCCAGCCCTTGGTGCTGACATTTTCCCTTTTTTTGGCTTTTTTTCCCAGCAAAATCAACTGAATGAGGAACTCGGGCTGCTGCTGGGGCATAAAAAGTGAAGGAAACAATCCTTCAAAATTGGCCAAATAGAAGTGCTGGGGGTGAGAGGGGAGAAAATGCAATTTTGTGTGGCAGGGGGTGATGTGAGGGATCCCCTAGGGTTCCATCTCTGCAGGAATGATGAGCAGGGGGAGTTCCAGCAGCCAGAGGATGTTTTGGGGGGCTCCCACACTGACTGTGTGGGCAGGGAAGCACTTCCACACCTTTTCCAGCCTTTCCCATCCCTCTTGGAAGGACCATTTTCCACCCCCAGGTAAATCCTTTCTCCCCAGGGATGTTTCCCAAAGCAGGTCGAGTTCAGCTGCATCCATGTGCCAGGAGAAAGCTGAAATGTTCTGGGCCTGGCTCAATTTTGGGTGTTAATTTGGCCTTTCTGGCAACATCCAGTGTTAATAAAGTGCAGCCTTGATGGACTCCACGTCCCAATGTGGATCTTTCCCTTTTTTTTTTTTTTTGTGAATCTTTCCCTTTAGGAAATCAATCCATCAGAGCTACACATAAAATGAGTTTGTCTGGAAAGAGTCAAGTGCTGGCAAGATTTTTTGTGAGGTTTGAGTAAGGAAGCTTTAAAAAATGAAAGGAGGCCAAAAGTGACAGATGGGGACAAATCCTCTCCTAATCTGTAAATCCTTTAGTTTAAAAAGTGGCATTCTTGACTAGCTAAGGCTGGGGTAATTTTGTGCAAGAATGTTTGCTCCCAACAAAGCTTTGCTGGCTCTTAATCCCATTCCTTTGATTTAGAGCATCCCTCAATATCTGAGGTTGTCAGTGCCTGATCTCTGGCAACTTTTGGTTATTTAAGGGCATTTTAGCATTTAATCCCAATGTTCCAGGGAATTCCAGCCTGCTGGGAGGTTCTGGAGGTGGTTTTGTCCTGTGGGAAATGTTTTGGGTTTTTTTCTTTAATGGATGGCCCTTCTTCCCCAGAAATCCTGAAAAAATTGAGTTTCATTACTGCACAACAAAAAAAGAGATGGAATTCATTTTTCCCTGCTGTCAAACAGTCCTGCAGATATTGATATTTAGGGATCACATTCAGAGCCAGAGCCAGCCCCAGAATGGGGTTTTTTTAGCTGATATTTGCTAGTTTTGGGTGAGGGGGGCAGGAAGGGGAAGAGAACTGGAAAGGAGATGGGAAATGGGAAATATTCCTCCCATTTTAAGGTGGGCTCAGTGCTCAGAATTGGAGAGGAGATGGGAAATGGGAATTATTCCTCCTATTTTAAGGTGGGCTCAGTGCTCAGAACTGAGAGGAGATGGAAAATGGGAAATATTCCTCCCACTTTAAGGTGGGCTCAGTGCTCAGAACTGGAAAGGAGATGGGAAATAGGAATTATCCTCCCATTTTAAGGTGGGCTCAGTGCTCGGGGGGTCACAGCCGGGACTCCCCAATCTCGGAAGTCCTTCCCACCTCAACCATCCTGGCATTCCGTGACAGGAACAGCATTTTCCTGCTGATCAGGACTGTCCATTTCATGACAGAAATGTGATTTTTGTCACATCTAAGAGCAGCCCCTGTGTTGTGTGCCTCCCCCTGGTGTCCCTGCAGGCACCACGTGTCTGATCGCCCTCCTGTCCGACAAGGAGCTGACCGTGGCCAACGTGGGCGACTCCCGGGGCGTCCTCTGCGACAAGGATGGCAATGCCATCCCCCTGTCCCACGACCACAAGCCCTACCAGCTGAAGGAGAGGAAGAGGATTAAGAGAGCTGGTGAGTTGTTGGAAGGTTCAGCTTTTATTTGTCACTAAAATTGACATTTCCCCCGGGAGGGGGTGGGAAGCGGCCAACTGAGGCAGCAGCAGATCAGATCTCCTGTTCTCCACCCAAAATTCCAGTGGGATGTCCCAGGGCAGATCAAATCTCCCCTTTTCCACCCAAAATTCCACAGGGCAGAGGTGGCAGCTGATCAAATTGGAGTTCATTGTCCCATTCCAGCTTTAGCCCAGGCAGTCCCACCCTGCTTGTTTTTCTCTCTCCAGCCCACGGGGTTTGTGCTCTGGGGCTGAGATTTGGATCATTTGTCCTTGGTGCCCAGCTGGAGCAGGAATTGTTT
>JAWWEY010000013.1:1786221-1798038 GCA_035582745.1 Loriotus luctuosus | reverse complement strand
TTGTCTCCCTGCTCTGTGCACAGAGCTCACCATCCCCTCATGTGAAGCTCAGACCCACACACTGAAGCAGCACAGAATCTGAAAAATATAAAAAGTAAAACCTGAGGCCCCACCTCCCACATTCTGAGCTCTGTAACCCCTTAGGATGAAACTTTGGGGGGGTCTGGCAAAACCAGAGAGCTCCTTGGATGTTCCAAAAAGATCCTTGGATGTTCCAAAAAGATCCTTGGATGTTCCAAAGGGCAGCTTGCATGTTCCAAAGAGCTGGATATTCCAAAGAGCTCCTTAGATGTTCCAAAGGGCAGTTTAGATGGTCCAAAGAGCTCCTTGGATGGTCCAAAGTGCAGCTTGGATGTTCCAAAGAACTGCCTGGATATTCCAAAGAGCTCCTTGGGTGTTCCAGAGAGCTCCTTGGGTGTTCCAAAGAAAGAGCAGCTTGGGTGTTCCAGAGGGTAGTTTGAATGTTCCAGAGAGCTCCTTGGGTGTTCCAAAGAGCAGCTTGGACATTCCAAAGGGCTGATTTAAGCGTTGTTTTTCCCCCAGGTGGGTTCATCAGCTTCAACGGCTCGTGGCGCGTGCAGGGCATCCTGGCCATGTCGCGCTCGCTGGGCGATTACCCCCTGAAGAACCTGAACGTGGTGATCCCCGACCCCGACATCCTGAGCTTTGACCTGGACAAACTGCAGCCAGAGTTCATGATCCTGGCCTCGGACGGGCTGTGGGACGCCTTCAGCAACGAGGAGGCCGTGCGGTTCATCAAGGAGCGCCTGGACGAGCCGCACTTCGGCGCCAAGAGCATCGTGCTGCAGTCCTTCTACAGGGGCTGCCCCGACAACATCACAGTCATGGTGGTGAAGTTCAGGAATAGCAGCAAAGCAGAGGAGCAGCAGTGAGGAGCCCCCGGGCCCGCTCAGGACTCAGGACAGTCAGTGTGTGTGCTGGGAAGCTCCAGGAACGCCGTGCGGGCTCTCCCGCGGCCGCGGATCTCGCTGGGCTCCGCTCGTGGCTTGACAAAAGGAGCAATACAACAAATAAATCCATGCTGAGCGACCACAAGAATCCAGTCTGCCCCCTGCCCCTGCCCTGTGCCCTCGCTGCTCCCTAGGAACCGACTGGAACCTCCCATTTCTCACTTTTCTTTAGGAATCCTGTGTAGGTTTTGGTTTGATTCCTCCCGTCGTGTGCCAGCCCCAGGCTGGCTCAGGGCACGGCAGGGGCAGGGCAGTGCTGCTGCTTCTCCCTCCTGGTGTCACTGCTCAGGAGCTGCTCTCATGTCCCTCATCTCTGCAGCCTGCAGTGGCAGGGGTGGGTGGGGAAGGGTTTTGAAGTGAAGGAGGAAGAGGAGCCAGTCTGAGCCTGCTGCCGCTGCTGGCTCTCGCTTTGTTCAACTCCCCCCACGACAAACCCTGCCGAGCATGTGAGTAGGTAGAGCTCCTGAATCACCACGTTTGTTCAGGCTGTGCATTACTCTAGGACAGTTCTTCTAGGCCATATTGTATCCAGACCGACTCATGGTGAACTTCAGCAAAGCCCTGGGAGCTCTGGAGCTCCTGGATGGGAGCAGAATGTCTGTCCTTCACCGAGATCACCCCGACCTTACTGCTGTGGCATGGACTGGGAAAGAGATGTGAGAGAAAATGGATTTCACTGGTGACTGTTGGGAGCCTCACCCAAGCAGGGCGTTCCTCAGAGCTACCTGGCTGGAAGTCAGGCCTGTGAGAGACTTCCTTGTACCACTGCAGGTGGATTTGTGGTGTCAATCCCAGGGCAGACCCCTCTGCACGGGCTGTTGGGATGACATGCAAATGCCAGGCAGCACCAATGCACTGTAGAGATGAAAGGTTGTGTTAAATCTAGGTTTTAAAAGTGTGTTTAGATCTAACTTTCAGTATTTAATTGTATTTTGGGATCTGTGACTGCTGTAAGTTGGAGTGAGGACAGTTTGGGTTTGCTGCACCTCTGGTGCCAGTTGTGTCACGCAGAGGGACAGGGCAGGCAGGAGTTTGGATGGCTCCTTTGTCCTTGTCCTGCCTTACAGAAGTCCTTGGGATCTCCCCAGAACGTGGCCCTGGACAATCTGCTCAAGTCTTCGGGGTGATGGAGGCTGCCTGTGTTTGGGTGTGGAGCTGGGTCAGGGCTGGGATGGATTCCCTGGCCTTGCCTGTTCCTTGGGAGAGTCCAGCATTCCTCATTTCCCAGCTGTGCCCCCCTGCTCACCTGCAGGGCTCTGGGGAGGTGCTGAGGGAGTCGGGGTCTCTCAAGGCAGAAAATCAAAGAGCACAAACTTCTGCTTGAGAAGGAATCCCCATCTTTGTCTTGTTTTGTCCCTGCGTCACCTCTCCCCCAACAAACTTCCCTCCTTTAAGTTGTTTGGGGATAATCTCAGCCCTTAATTGGCTCTGGTGGTATTTCCAGAATGTGTCTGGAGCCCTGGGAGAGCAGGGAGAGCCCCTGAGCAGTGTCCAGCTCCTTTCCCTGCCCTTTCCCATCCCTGGTGCAGCTCGGCTGAGCAGAGAACAGGAATTGCTGAGAACTGCTGCAGTTGCTGCAGTGTGCACAGAGAGCGAGGGCAGAGTGCTGAGTGCAGCCCCTGGGTGGTGGGGATCCCATGGCAATGCTGGATCTGGGCTGGAATGGCACAGAGCCCTGGGGAGCAGCTCCAGGCAGAGCTCGGGGTGTGGAGTTTCCTTCCCTGTCCCCTTGTGCCTTCCCTGTCCCCCTCAGTGTCCCCTTGTGCCTTCCCTGTCCCCGTCAGTGTCTCCCTTGTGCCTTCCCTGTCCCCTTGTGCCTTCCCTTTGGAGGGCCCAGCTCCTGGGAAAGAGGAATTCCAGCAGCAGCTCTGAAGGAGAGGGATGTTTGTGATCCCTGCCCCACCCCAGGCCCTGCAGGAGCTGCAGTGGTGGTCATGCCCAGGAGAGCAGCACAGATCCAGCTGGGCTGGCAGCTCCTGGAGCGTTCCTGAGGGATCCATGAGCTCTGAGCACAGGAACAGGAGCTGGCAGGGCTGGCAGCCAGGAGGGAGCCCTGGCAGGGCAGGGAGCTAGCCCATGGGATTCAGGCAAGCCCAGCCGGGCAGGAGGGGTTTGCAGGTTTGCTGGATCGTTCCAGGATCGTTCCAGGATCGTTGCCTGTCCCTCGGGCAGCTCCCAGCCAGCCCTGTGCCCAGCTCCAAGGGGCTGCAGCTGCAGCAGGAGCTGCCTCAGCAGCGTCAGCTTCCTCCCCTCCCTGCAGGGCTGCCCTGGCCAGAGCCGTCCATGCCAACCATCTCTGCTCAGCCCGGGGATTTTTGCTTTGATTGCTTTGAAAAAGGAGCTTCAGCTGCTCCAGGTTTGAGAGGAAGGACCGATGGAGGTGAGAGGCTCTGTGTGGTCTCCCACATCCACGTGCAGTGCCTACCTGTGCTCCCAGCTGGAAGTTTGGAAGCTTTCCCTGCAGAGGGAGGCATTTCCAGCTTTCCAGCGGTGCTGATTTGTGCCAAACTCCGTCGTGACACAGCTGGAGGCCGGCAGGATGAACTCCTTGTACAGAATTGCTGATGAACCTGACCAGTGCAGGGCTCTCCCTCTGCCTTAACGCTCCATCCTCCCTCTGGGAAGGGGCTGTGGCCAGGAATTCCCTCTGGCTGGGGCAGCAGGGCTCCAGCCTTGCTGCTGCTCTCCTGCCAGGCACGGGGAGCTGCCTGGGCACGGCTGGGAGCTGCTCCTGAGCCAGGTCTGGTGGCTCCATCCCCTGGGCACGGCTGGGAGCTGCTCCTGCTCCTGCTCCATCCCCTGGGCACGGCTGGGAGCTGCTCCTGCTCCATCCCCTGGGCACGGCTGCAGCCCCAGGGCACAGGGAGTGGCTGCCAAGGAGCATCTTCAGATGGCCCAAAGTGACAAAGGGACCTTGAACCACGAGGCTGAGCCAGTGCTGGGGAATTGGGCTGCTCCCAAATTGGGCTGGTCCCAAACTGGGCTGTTCCAAGGGACATTCCAGCTCCCAATGCTTGGGAATTGAGCTGTTCTCAAATTGGGCTGTTCCAGGGATGTCCCAGCTCCCAGTGTTCAGGAATTGGGCTGTTCCAGGGACATCCCAGTGCTTGGGAACTGGGCTGTTCCCAAATTTGGGCTGTTCCCGGGGCCATCCCAGCACTCTGGAATTGGGCTGTTCCCAAAATGAGCTGTTCCCAAATTCAGCTGCTCCCAGGGGTGTCCCAGCTCCCACTGCTGGGAATTTGGGAATTTGAGCTGGTCCCAGGGATGTCCCAGAGCTCAGGAACTGGGCTGTTCCCAGGGACATTCCAGCACTCTGGAATTCAGCTGTTCCCAAATTCAGCTGTTCCCAGGGATGTCCCAGCTCCCAGCCCTGGGGAATTGGGCTGTTCCCAAACTGGGCTGTCCCCAGGGGCATTCCAACACTCTGGAATTGGGCTATTCCCAAACTGGGCTGTTCCCAAACTGGGCTGTTCCCAGGGACATTCCAACACTGGAATTGGGCTATTCCCAAACGGGACTGCTCCCAAACTGGGCTGTTCCCAAGTTCAGCTGTCCCCAGGGGTGTCCCAGCTCCCTCCCTGGGATGCTCTGCTGATTCCCTCAGCCTGCAGCCCAGGGGTTGCTGTGGGGTTCATCCATCCCTGGGCTCCTCCCTGGCATTCCTGGGATGTCCCAGCCTGTCCCCAGCTCGGTGGCTCCTTCTGCTGGCCTCAGACATCCCCACCAACCCCACAGCAGCCCCTGGGATGGTTTCAGCTCCCACTGCTGCTGCTGTTGCAGGGTTAAACCATTTCCAGAGGTGAAATTTAAAATATTGTGAAGATTGTAGAATCCAGGAGTCAGAGTTAAAGCACTGCATCAGCTTGGCTGCAGAAACACCAATGCCACAGCCTCAAAAAAAAAAAAAACAAAAGAAAAAGGGAATTTTGTGTCTCAGGATAGGGGACAGCCCTGCTTTAAACAATATGGGTTTATTGCTCATGTAGCTGATACTTGTTTTACACAGAGAAGCATTTAGTCAGTGATTCTATTACAGAAAAAGCACCTCAGCAGCCTTTCATCCCCCACAGCAGGATTTTCTGAACAAAACCCCAAGGGAGAATGTTCTGCTGGAGTTTGGCTCTGCAGAGCCTAGAGCTGCAGCCCCTGTGCCCAGGATGTTCATCAATGGCCTTTCTGAAACTCCAGAGGAAAAGATCTGCACAGAAAATTCATCATGAGCTGAAGCTTTGTTGCTTTTATTTTTCCAGTGCTGACTGGACAAGGCTTGGGGGAGCCAGAGGATAAATCTGGATTTTCCTGGGGTAACTCAGAATTCCAGGGATCAGCTCTGGAGGATAATCTGGGTGCTCTGGGAAGCAAAACCTGCTGGGTGCAGCTGGAGCCCTGCAGAACCACCAATTCTGGAGGGGAATTCTGGAGGGGAAAATGATGGATCCCATGGGTTGGGCAGCTCCTTCCAACCCAGACCAGTCTGGGATTCTGGGAATTACCCGAGCAATAGGGAACTAAAGCCCTTTTCCCCAAGCACATTTCATGGCCAATCCTGCATTTTTTGCAGCCTGAGTTGCATCCATGGGCACAGGCAGCCTCTGTGACACCAAACATCCTTAAATGGGAGGCAAACTTGGGGAAATATCCCAAACCTCTGTTACACTGAGCACAGGGAGTGCTGCCCCCACATCCCCTGGATGATTTATGGGGAATTTCTTTGTGCCAGGGTGCACACAAAGCATTGCAGCACTGGAACTCCTCTGAAATAACATCCAGACTGGGAATTTCACCTTGGAACCCACTCCTGCTCCCCACCCAGCAGCAACTTCCAAACATCTTTGCCCAATGAATTATCATTATTATTATTATTATTATTATTATTAGGCTTTTCAGGTCAGGAAACCCCACAGTTTTCCTATCAAAATCACAAATATTTGGAATTCTGATTTAATACAGCTGCATGAGAAAAAAAACCAACTCATTTGGGATTAGGGAAACCTTTAACCTGTGTTTTACACTTTGTTTTTAGTACAATATTCCAGGCAGATGCAATAAAATTTGGCCACTCCCTACTTCAGTGCCCAGATTATTTAATGCTTTTAGGGTTTTTCACTTTTTGCCAGGCTGCTCACACTAAAAACTTCCCTGCAATGGCTTTGAGCAGAACCAGGAGCTCAGTTAGGAATTTTACAGCCTTTAAAGCAATAATAAAGTCAGAATCAAATACAAGCCGGACTTGGAATTGAGGTTTTTTGAGGAAAGCCAGGAGCAGGGTGGGTGTTTTTCCAATGCTGCTGGCACTGTAAATGACAATGAACTTCAGGTGGCACAAAGAGATCACTGTGTACAAACCTAAGCCTGGGAACCTGTGAGCAGTGTCAGCATTTGGGGCACACAAACCCCAAATTCCTGCAGGTGACAGGAGAATTCCTGGCCATCCTCACCTCCCCAGGACTCCCATTCCTCCCTCACTCTCTGCTTTATCCATTTCCTGAAGGCAGCAGAGTCATGATTACGTTTTTGTTTTGGAAAAAGCAATACAAGCTGTGCTGCAGTATCAGTGTTCTTGTGGTAAATAATTTATTTCCAAGCATTTCACGTGGCAGGCTTAGAGAAGGACAGAGGGGTTTGGGGTTTGAGATGTGCAAACAATCACAGAACAAGGCACTTCTCCCAGTACCTGCTCAGAGAACAATCCAATCCCAGCTCCTAAACCCACAGCACAGCTGGAATTTCACCTGGATCTAGGAATACAAGAGCATCGTTCCCTCAGTTATGCAATACTGTATTTTCCAAAAAAAAAAAAAAACAAAACAAAAATAGCCTTTATTTTTTAAAAGCTTTGACCTTTTCGCCATCAGAACACTGAAATCCTTGTCTGGAGAGTGTTGTCCCCAAGACTTTTTCATCCCTTAAAAAAAAATCCCACAAGAAATTCCACCCCAGCCCCAGGTGCAGAGCAGAGCCAAAGCCAGCAGTGACCCCGGGCTGCTGCGGGCACTGGTGACACCTGAGCCCTGTTCCTGCAGCCCTGGGCATCCCTGAGCCCTGCCAGGGCTGTGGGTGCTGCCCTGAGCTCTGTGGGTGCCACCCTGAGCCCTGCCAGGGCTGTGGGTGCTGCCAGCCCTGGCTGGGAGCGTGGCCAGGACATCTCCAGTCCCTCCCCCTGTAGTGGATGTGTCCAGGTTAATTCTGTCCATGCAACTGCAAATTCTGTATCGTTGTCCATTAGAAGTGTAAACTACTGAGAGCTGGGCCTTGCTGATATGAATAAAGTGATTCAAAAATGGTCTTTGCACACAGGGAGGGGTTGGTCTTCTTTAAAGTAGCAATGGGCGGATTTCTTCTTTTTTTGCGTTTTCAAACTGGAACCAAAAAGCTCATCTAGAAACAGGCATTAAAAAGTTCATAAAGAAACAGGCACAACAAAAATGGGTTTTCATCTTCCCCACAGGGTTCCAAAAGTCCTGGGATGCACCACACACACACACACAGGGGTGGGGGGATTGATGATCCCAGTGGTTTTGGGATGTCCAAATTGATCGTGAGCTCCACTCCATCTCCCTGGTCTGGGAACCCCAGCAGAGACACCAAAGTCTCTCCATTTCATATACACAAAGTGCATCACATTTCCAGCATTTCTCACCAGCTCCTGCAGATCCCACGGGATCCCCAGGCTGGGAGCATTCCTGGAAGCACTGTGGAGATGAGACATTGAAATAACAAGGTGTGACAGTCTCAGGAGGTTTACACAGAAAACAAGGTTGGGTTGGGTTGGGTTAAATTCCATGCCGGGCAGAGAACAAATAAAGGAGAGTGGCAATAAAACAATAAAAGCAATCCAGGCAGGAATTCGGGAAGCATCCTCCAAGCTGCTCTCTAGGCAGGAACATCTTTCCTGGATGGCATTTTGTACATTCCAGAAGATTCAGGGGGAAATCCCAGGGCTGCTCCAAGGACATGGAAAGGACAGAGCATTCCAAGGCGCCCTCTGGGTGTGGGATACACACCTGGAAAAATGCTTTGTGAATCCCTGGTTTTGTTGAAAAGCACTGGAATGCCCTACAGAAACGCTACCCCAGCAATCAGAGTCATCTCTAGAGGTCACTCTTACAGCAAACTGAAGTTTCTAAATAAATCCACAATCAAAGGCAAGTTTCTGAAGTGTTGGATGACAAATCCTGCCAAAACTGGATCAGTTCATCTGATGTAAGGCCATGAACTGCAATCAAACGTCTGTACTTACAGATATCAAAGTCGATTTTATAGAGAAAGAATTGTTCTGCATCTCGTGGGAGAGTGATGTTGACTTTGAGTATATTTAAGCAAATTCCCACGTAAACATCCTCAAATTTCAGAGGTTTCACGTGGCCCATCAGCTCGTAAGTCCTGAGGGCCAGTTTTCCATCCAGGATGTATCCCAGGCCGCTGCAGTAGGGAGGATAGAGCCTGAAGGGATATTCCTGGTAGGAGATGAACCTTTTCCTGTCGAAGCCTCGGTGGGCGACGTTCTCGATGAGGGGGTACCCGGTGAAAACGTTCTCCGAGGAGTTCAGCTGCAGCAGGAGCTGCACCAGGTTGGGAGTGTTGATGAAGACATCGGCGTCGGTCTTCATGAAGAACCTGGCGCTGGAACAGAACTCAGAGAACCACTGGAAGGCCATGATGGTCTTCAGGGTGAGGTTGTCATAAGTGTCCACGAAGTCCTGGCGGATGATGTCCCCGTAGAGGATGCTCTCGTCCTCCACCGCCAGCGCCGCCGCCCTGTCCTCCCTGTGCGTGTCCTGCCCCAGCAGGAACAGCGTCAGGATGTGCTGGCCCCACCAGGAGTCCCAGGAGCCCCACGTGATCCTGATGGCCTGCCTGGCTTTCAGGTCCCCGGGGCTGGAAGCCACCAGGATGACCAGGAAGGGACGGAGGTCGGCGCACGCGGGGCGCTCGCGCAGCGTGAACGGCCGCGGCTGCCGGTACACGGGCTCGTACTCGTAGAAGTACAGAGGGTTCACATTCTCCTGACCACCCCTGGAGAAGGTGGTTATGTACCACATAATGGTTATCAGGGAAAACACCACCAACAAGAGGAAAACCCTCATGCTGATTGGGACCGGGATCATGGTCGGGATCTGCTGGTGCCACTCAGGATCTGTTCCGTGAGTCCTGGAGCATCTTCCTTGCTGAAGAAGAAAGGGGAAAGTGGCATTCAGAGTGCTGTCAGTCAAATATTCCCTTCTCCTTGCGTTGGCTGAAGTGCCAGCTGGAATTGTGCTGTGGTACCAGCCAAGGCAAGCATTCCTCATCCAGCTGTCACAGCCCTGATCCCAGGGATGGCAGCAGGACAGAGCCCTGCCCAGCAGGGTTTGCTGAGCAGGGCACAGAGCCCCTGCCCAGCAGGGTTTTGTTGCAAAAAAAAGCAAAGCTCGTGGCTTGCACCCTGCAGATCCCCCCTGCACAGACCTGATCTCCAGCCAGGGTCCTGCTCCAAGCATCCAGGGATCTCAGCACCACGCCTCTGACTCGACTCCACCTCAAGGGCACAACACCGTGCACAAAACCAAAGTAACGCTCAGGAAACGGATGCTCCGAGCCTGAGAATTTGGGTTTTTCTGTTAGGGACAGGAAATGTGACCGATCTGCATGAGCAGCAGCACGTGGGCAGGAAAGCAGAACTACAAGCAAGTGCTTCACTTTCATTCAAGGCCTCGTTCCGAGGGGGAGGGGAGAAGGTAAAAATCAACTTCCTTAAATCAAGTGATGTACTAAAGCTGGTTTTGACCAAAATCATGACTGTTTTTACCATTAACCAGGTAATTTTTGGATTTGAGGCACACAAATCCACAGCAGGTCCTTCCAAACCCCTGTGGAATCCGTGCTGAAGCTGCCGTTCCAATGTCACGATTAGAGATTCCAATGGATAAATCTTCACAAAATTCAGTTTAAAACCAAACCCCCAGGGCTGTACCCACATGTAGTTTTATTTCCTTAAAACTGCACGTGCTCTATCATCTATTTTAGACATCTTTAAACCAAAATAACTCCAGTGCCTAACTGTGGGAATTCCAAATGGTTTCTGATGTTTGCAGTGATAATATTTATCCTGCACGAGCACACACAAAGACACAGTCAGGATGATGGAAGGTTTGATTTCACAGCACAATTAATTACTCTTTATCTTCAAAAATATCACCACAGGGCTCATAAATGCTTTAGATTTGACAAATAAATCCAACCCCCAGAAGGGCACTGTGGAGTCCAGGGGAATCTGATTTTCCAGAGCCCACCTGCCTCGTGTTTCTGTGTAGGATCTGATTTTAAATTAATCATCCTTTAAAGGAAGCATTTGGAGAACATTTCACCAACAATGGCCTTAAAACAGATTAAAGCAATTTTATATAAATCATTTAAATGGAAGAATTTCAGACTGATTCCTCTCCAATCAGTAATTAACTAATAGGAATCTTCTCTTTTTATGCATCAACCTTTCAGTGGACAGTATGAGAATACATAGTGGAAGAAAATAACCTAGGTTATGTATCAGTGCTTATTATTTGATTTTAGATCAAAAACATTTATTTTGATTATCAACTTTAAAGTTATCAGTGAAAACCGATCCATTTGATCAGTTCTTGGCTGCATCATGGAAAAAAATATTATAAATAGTTTGATTTTTATAGGAAGGAAAGCCTGGTTTCGTGACACTCTGAACAACAAAACTGGAGGCAAATCCTGACCTGCTACATAAGGAAAAATCTGGGAAAATAAACATCAATTCAGGTCCTTCAGGAAACACCAGCCACACAGGGAAATAAATCCCCACCTTCTCCTGTTTCGAGTGCTTGAAGCACAGTGAGGCAGCTGAGTCAGCAAGGTCTGAGCACTTCTGCTCAGTCATGGTGCCGGTTCTGCCCTTCCAGCTCCTCCTCCACTTCCAGACCTTGTGCTGGCACTTTTTCCCTTCCAGCTGTGGATGGCAGCTCCTTCCAGGGCATTACTTTCATTTTCTTCCAAGCTGAGATTGTGCCAAAAGATAAAACTGGTGACTTTGGAAATAAACGTGAGGCAACATAAGGCTCAGAATGCTCCTCTACAGGGATTTAGATCCATCTCCACCCAGGTAGGGGATTGTGTAATGTGGACGTGCTTGGGCAAGAAAAAGGTGGGAAATTCTCATATTCAGTGAAAATTACTAATTATAATAACCAATAGTCCAATATAATGATTTTAAAATAGCACAATAATAGGTGTATAGGAAAATAAATCCTTTTTAAAGCTACCAGTGTAAACAATTTGGAAATATATTATTCAAAGCTGGCTTTAAGGTCGTCTTGGACACAGCCTGGACTCTGGGAGGTGTCTCCGCACACGGCAGAGATGAACGAGATAAAGTTTAAAGTCCTTCCAGCCCAAACCAGCCACCGATTCTATATTTTTAAACTTAAAACCAGTGAAACTAGAGGCAATTTTGCAAGATTTTAAAAAATAAAAATAAAAAACCTATAAAAGACGTTTACCAGCGCCTCGCTGTCACTCGCTGCTCCCGGTCCCAGGCACCTTGGTCGGAGCGCGGGGAGGTCGTGCCGGGCAGGAGGGGATGGCAGCGGGGCTGTGCCGCCCTCTGCCGAGCCCAGGCATCCATCCCAGCCTTTTTCTGGGCTTTTTCATCCCAGCCGCCAGCGCCGCTCGGGGCTCGCTCGCTCTGCGCGCTTCCCCCGCACGCATCGCAGCCCATCCTGAGCGGCGTCCCCGCTCCCCATCCCCATCCCACCCCATCCCCATCCCACCCCATCCCCATTCCCATCCCCATTCCCATCCCCATCCCCATCCCCATCCACATCCCCATCCCACCCCATCC